>JBBPCS010000251.1:19028-35949 GCA_037974645.1 Hollardia meadi
ACACACACAAGCTGGCAAGCTGCTGGGTAGCAAAGCCTTATGTTTCAGCTGTACTCCAATTTTCTGCCTGGCCTATTGCCTCGTTTTAACATTTGCACGCAGTTCTGCCATATCATCTCTCGGTGCACATGTCTGTCAGGTTCCTACAGACGGATGGGCTTGCTCCGTACATTGTGCCCTGAAAAGACAAACCACGGCGATTAGCATAATTAGGCAACTTGACAATAGTAACAGCAGTTGCGTTAATAGTAGCAGCTATTTGGCGTCGTGCAGCCCTATGAAGAAGGCATGAAGCTGGAGCGTTCAGTCCTAACATTCCGTTTGCACTGAAAGCGGATGTTAACTTACAATCAGTGAAGGCTGTCATCGTAAATGCAGCATAATAAAAACGCACACAACCGACGTGCTTCCATAACGTTATATGTAGAGCTCTGCTGCATTTCCACCGTTTTCATCCCCAAAAGAACATTTTACAGTAGTAATAGCCCACCCTCTTCGGCTGGTCGGTGACGTTAAGTTAACCAAACATTAAAAGCATGTTAACAGTTCAATCAACTCATCAGGGAAAAAAAACAAAAACTCGTGATTAGCTTCATATAACGTACGACAGCTAAGTTATTTACTTAAACCTCATACCTTTTGAACCGCCTCGTCTCTCCATGAAAAAAAATAAAATAAAGGACGGTCTTCCTTTAAAGTTGTTGCTGTAACTGAGCAGCCAGACTACAGTCTGAGCCTCTGTGTGCCGAGCTGAGCTAGTTAGCTAGCTAGCTAACCTCACTCGCTAGCTGGGTGAAGTTTCACAGCCAACTCAAAGAGCAGACGGCCCGGTTAGCAAACAAAAGAAGACATTCCCCCCCTCACACATCGTCAGTCAGTCTCGACAGTATGTAGTCATTCGTCTTTAGAACGCTTTGAACGTGATTTGCCGTTAAGAAGTACTTCTCGATAACCCGTCACTCAGAGAAGTGGGCTTCAAGGTACAAAAGTTGTGTATGTGTCGTGAACGCGCCACATGCTAAACAGGCTGTATTGTCAATCAAACCTGATTATTGTTTCACCCTCATGAACGAAACGCCTCCTTTTTTTTCTCTCCTTTTTTTTTTTTTTTTTACTTTCTTACAGAACAAATTCATGCCTCAAGTTCACAATCAGATCAAATCTCACATTGCTGCATCTTAATGGGCATATGAAGGAATATTAGTTGGACATTGCACAAAGACATATTTGTCCAAATCACTTTGGTTGAGATTTATTTGACAAGTTTAGGCTATATGGACCAATGCACATTTACTGTGTAAGTAACATTGCAGGACACATTCAGAAAATACATAGAGCACAAAACACAAAAGTCAACTAGAAAAACCTTGAAACTACACAAAAATATTAAAATTTATTGTCTTGTGTATTTTAAAATGTTCCACAATTAGCCCAGAGGAAGGTTGTTGTAATATTAAAAGAGCAAAACTGCTGATTTCCCATGTGCAGGTGCTCTTGCAGATGAGAAAAGCTTTTCCTCAAGCGCTCTTGGGAGTTAAACTGAAAGCCTTTATGAGGTTAAAACACAAAGTTTCAAACTAACATCTGGCAAAATAAAAGCATTTAATATAACTTTTCTCCTTGTTCATGTCGTAGTGTGCCCGTCGAACATCTTTTCTATATAATGAATATTTTTCCTGTTGACGTCAGCCGTATTCAGGAGGTACATATGACATCTCTCAAGGGCAGCCATTATCTCCCAGAGAGGCTTACATGACAGTTGTTTTTCTGTTTGGAGTCACGTTGGTCTTCCTCTTCGTGAGGGCCGTGCATGGAGACGAAGGGACTGATCTCAATGGTGAAGTAATAGTCTTCATCGAATAACATAGTCTGTTTTTGTTTTGTTTTGTTTTTGGTGAAAATAAAATCACACAGGAACAAATGTGACCAATTATCATCACAAACCATCAATTCTTGGTGATGACCAGGAGCTTTGAAATATTAGTCACACATGGTAGAACATATACCTTATATGTTCATATGGCCTCAGCTTTCTGCATGAGAGGCACAGGTAGTGTGTGATGAGGCATGACATTGTTCTTCATGATTTAATGCATTTTAATCATAAGCCACTGCTTCAGATGAAGGCAGATAAGTAAATAGTGTGGATGCAAAAGCAGGACGGATGGTGAGTTGTACAACAGAGTCATCTGCTGGTCTAATTGGGGTATTGATTTTTTTGTGTGTGCAGTACAGATTTTGTTATTATCGTCCATCTCCCCTGGTAATACACTGCTCGCTAGTCAAAGTTTATGTTTTGAAACCACATTTTAAAATTTAGGTCAGTGTTTTCCAGCCTTTATGATCTGTGATCCCTTAAAACAAGCAAAGTCTAGGGTTAGCCTAGATTTTGTGAGAGTGAAATGGCATTGCTGTGCATTTATTGAAAGGTTATGTTTAAAGAATTTTTTTTAAAATGACATTCATTCATTCAAGCTTATGAAGATACATGCATGCATTCGTATCTCCTTAATGTTCATTATATTATGTTCCTAGATATACTGTAGCCAATACAGTTGATACGGTGAACATGTTACCAAATAATTGCCTATTAAAGATCCAGCAGACATAGAGAAACATGAGCGTTCATGCATTTGGAGTCCCGTTTCTGTCTGGCATCATAACTCTCCTTTTACTCTCTCTCCTGTTTGGTTCTCCACCAATTCCCAAGGAAAATATTTGTCTCTTTAGCTGCTAGATGCTCCACTATGGGCACCAGCTAGCCCCTAACTTTGTTTGTAATTAGGTGCTGAGCAGATAGTGTACAGGGAAAGTTTATCAAAGCCTTTTTCACTAAAAAAAAACAAAAAAAAACAGATGTCTGTTGGTGCTGAAAACATCACTGATGAGAGAGGTGAGAGCGAACCAAAACAGTAAAGCTGCAGGCAGCAAAACCAAAACAATCATCTGGGAAAGACAATAATTCGCTGTGAGTTTGTGAGAATTAGATGAAAGTAATTCCTTTCACATTCTACATGGTAGTCATTTGACCAATCTTAATGTAGCATATTGATTAGTGCAGCTTTAACCTTGGTTAAACGATAGCAGAGGTGAGCATCAGGTGGTTCATCTGGTATTTTTATCAATCAATTGTCAATCTGACAAACCTGATCGGCATTTCTTCGAATCGGAGTATGCTTCCCAACCTTGCTAAATGCTCTGTATTGAGTAGAACATGCAGCTGACTCTTGAAATTGAGTATTGACTTTGGAGAAGTAGATAATAAAGTGACTTTGGACCCTCTACATATGTAAAGTGAAACCTTTTTTCTGCCAATTATAATGAAGTAGTTATAAAACGTGCCTGTTTTTACTCTTTAAATGGAAAAAAACATTCAAATGGTCACATTCAAGTTATATTCAGGGCACAGTGACATCATATTGCACAACTAAAGCATTTAGATGTCAGTCAACATCATATAGCCATCGTTGCATGACCGAGTCTAGAATTAATATTTTTGTTTTATATTGTCTTGGGCTTCGGTGGTTTAACGGTAAAACTGTATTTCTTGCTTGTGCTGACACATTTTTGCAACTCATAATGCTAAGTAGGAGATGTTCTCCTAAATATATGACATCCTGCATTAATCCTACAGGTTAAAGGTCCCGTGTGTAGGAAATGCAATATAATATTCATAATTTTGTTTTCATCGGTGTATAATCACTAATGAAAATAGGAATTGCTGGATTTTTGTTACCTTATGAGCCCTTTGCATCTATACTGGCAGTTCCTCTTCCATGGAGTCTGTCTTGTTATCTACAGTAGCCCACAATGGACAAACCAAACTCTGGCTCCACAGAGGGCCTCTCACTTTTTTTTTGAAGGTCACTGTGGCTTCACCTACACACTTGGGAGGGGAGGGCAACGCGAGGGGTATTCAGTTGGTTGTAATCTGCAGCCTCGCCACTAGATGCCACTAAATCCTACACACTGGTCTTTAATTGAAATCCAACATGATGTGCATACAACACTGGGAATATTTCTTCAAACTGTGGTGAGGGTCCCAAGGGATTTTTATTAGAGATTGATATTGTTAAAACAATCAGATATTTTCAGACACATGTTCTTTGCTTATGTCATAGGTATATCTTTGTAAGCTTATAGGAATATATATCACAGTTACAGTAGTTGCTTCACAGACAGAGGACCTACAAAGATGTAAACAGTCCGAACAGTAAGGTTTGCAAACTCAAGGGCTTGTCTTTAGGCTATTGGAATGATTTCATTGACGCACTTGCATGCAGCAGGACACCAGGCATACACCATCTTATTGCTGCATCCAAAAATAGCTTTCAATGTTGGACAGTTTAAGAAGTCGTTTATGTAAGGACAGGGGTTGGCTGAAACAAAGAACAGACAGAACAAATGAAGAGGTTAGCCTTGTTGTCGTTCATAGTCGCCATACAAATAACCCTCGGTGTGTATTTGTCATCATATCTGTTACTTACTGCAGAGTTTGTCTTCACAGTTATTGGGACAGGAAGCACACGGGGGTCCATCCTCATAAGGTGGCCATCCCTTAAAGTTTCCTCTGTTAAACAAATTTTTTTTTTTAATCAAAATTAATTTGACCCTGAACCAACCTCTGATTGAATAGACACACATCACTGTTAAGCTCTCAGAGAAATAACATGTAAAACAAAGGAGGGTGAATGAGGGTCACATACGCTCGATAGTAATGGCAGCCGTAGAAATAGGTGTTGTTATGGCAGAATGCCACTCCGCAGCCAACTCTGTAGGAGCTGCTCCACACCACCTGATGACAAACACAAAAAAGTCATTGTTTTCAGTGCCACTTTCATTCGGAAACACCCTTAAATTGGTAAGAATTCATTGTTTAAACACTGTCATGTTTTGTTTTGTTTTTCAAATACCTCATTCTTGTCAGTTGTTAAAACACCTCAACAATAAGTTAGACTGTGTGGGTTTGCTTGCAGTGGAAGTGACTGTCCTTTAGACATGCATGTATCTTCTTAAAAGCACAAGAATATTTATGGTGGTTAAATAACTGTTTGGTGGTTAAATAACTGCTCTTTGAAAACTGCCATTTTGCTATCGCTCCTTTTTGTTTCGAAAGGCTACGAGTTCTTTGGTGAAAGCGGGATTGGTCACACTCATTTTGCACACCATAAAATGAATATTTGGGAACACCAAAAGGCTCTTTGTTCACACTGCTGCAGAAAGCTAAAATATTCTAAATACACAACTTTAATTCACTTAAACCACTAATGCTCAGAGGGTATATTGGTCCTTAATCTAGTGGATTAAACCTGCAGTAGCTGATTTGTTTGTTTTTTTCGGCAAATGACAAACGATCACATTTTAAGTTTATGTGTCACACTTGTTAGCAAACCGTTTCTTTTTTTACATATCCAGCAGATGCAGAGCAACGCTATCGCTCATTTGGAGTCATGTTTCTGGCCACTTAAGTAATTAAAGTCCAATGTTCACTCTCCGTCTAGTTTTGTTTTTGGTCTTCACACGCTCCTGAGGGAAATATCTGGCTCATTAAATCCTCTACTTTGCTATGAGAACAGTGAGGGTGAACCTAAACAGCAAAGTTATGGACCAGAAACCCCCAAAAACAAAGTGGCTAAAAGACTCTGTAGAGCTGAGAGGAACTGCAGCATCAGGTGGTAATTCTCTGTAGGCAACCCTTTTCCCTTACAAGTAGTAGGCCTTGTTTGATCAATTGTAAGGTATTGATCCGAGCCACCTTAATTAAAAACAACAACAACTAACCATCCAACAACAAAGCAGCAGCATTACTTTGTGACCTGTTGTTATTACTGCTATTGCAACATAAGTTTTTCTTAAAGGTTTAGTGTGTAGGAGTGCGAGGTATCTAGCAGGTGTGGCGTGCAGATTCCAGCCAACTGAACACCCCTTGTCTCACTGTTAAAAATGCATATCACCAGAGCAACCGCCAACTGCTCTCACCACACTGTCTGCTTTTACTTAGCGATCTTTAACTGTGTAATTATCTTTGGTTGTAGCCATAGCGACTGTTAGCTTAGTTTGCAGCGGAGATAGTGGCCCTGCAGCTGACTGAAGTCTGCCTAGATCGACCGTCTATCACGGGGGGAGACACTGCAGGCTCAGTCCAACCGGGCTCCGCAGCCTGAACACGGCTGGAAACCAAACTGGGAACGGACACAGCCTCTGAGACCGGTGGAGGCCAGAGACACGGTGCAGAGGTGATTTACAGCGGCTCCAATGAAGACTAACGTTATGACCTTCGAGGACGACAGGACACAGCAGGTGGGACATGAAGAGAGGAGAATGAAGTGTGTTTTGCGATGATTTAACAAGGCAATTTCCTGACATTTTGTGTTTGTTCTCTTTACATATTAGACTAAACGTTAAGGAAGCTTGTGAAACTTGGCAAACTCGGCGCTCGTATACATCTCCCAGCTGAAACCACAGGGTAATATCGGACTATCGCCCCTAGAGGTACAAAGTGGTATTATGAGACAGGATGGGCCGGGGCTAGCTGGTTAGCATGTTAACGTAAGGAAACAGTTCTGCAATACAATACACAGACATCTTTGACATACTGTAAATTCAACACTGCTGTTTCTTCCCATTCTGTTGATAATGTTAGCTCTTTTTTTTTAACGCTTTAAACAAACATTATGGCAATATCTCACAAATGGCACCTTTAGGGAAAAACTCCATTGTCTTTGTGAACACATTATTGCTATCCCAGCAACAGGCTGTTACCTGCGTGTAGTGACCAATGGGTTGGCCGTTGGTGGAGCTATAGGGATACGAGAAGTGTGACACCTCGTTATGCCAGGCAGCGATGACGTCCGTCCATGGGTAAGGTATGGATGAATAGAACAGATTCTCACCTAGTTCATACCCTGTTCGATGGAGAGAAACACATGGCAGAACTGATTAATGGGTATCCGAAAGTACACAGTTTTATTTTCACGTCCCACTAGATTAAGTTATTAAGATAAAACAGGGTTCGCTAAAAGGCCTATTGGTGATAATCTCTTTAATGATAGCATATCCCCATGTGTATTTTGTTATTAAAAGAAGGTATTAAGACTGGAGATAAGAAAACGTTCTCTCTGACTCTCACAAGGTCAGTCACGTCACTGGAAACCTTTACACCGACATTATCTCTGAGGTGTTACTTAAGGTCCTGGCATATGCGGAGCAGGGTAAAAGGGAAACAAAAGAGAGAGCGAGGAATAAAAGAAGAAATATACCATTGAGCATGCGGGTGCTGGGTTCCCCATGACCCAGAATACATTTGTCAACCCAGGCCTGAGCACTGGCTGCTACCTCCTTATCATAGCTCTGTAAAAAAAAAACAACATAAAATAAAAAATAGCATATCAAGAGTGGATTGCTGAAATTCTTCGAGATATATTCCACTCTGACACTTCCAATATGAAACGGTTGTGATTGAAATGGCCTTCCGCGTTTCATACAGCCCCAAACCAAAACTGAATTACAATATAGTATAAATTGACGTTTGCGCAGAAACTGTGCTCCTTTAGACGTCCAACTCGTTTAGAGGGAAAATAAATCATCTTTATTCTCCTGTTGACTGACAGATTTTCAACTGTGTACAGTGGATTTGTGGCTGGGCTTGGCTCCCTACATTGAATACAAGGTGATGATTTCAATGAAAGAAAGAAAACTCAAATGTAATAAACATAAAAATGATACTTTCGAGTGATTTTATTCATTTATACCAAACCTTAGGAGTCAAAATGCATTTCCACATTTCAGTTGGCATTTATGCATCATATGTAGCGTCAATGCAATGTATGGTTTTGACCTGCTTTGAAAGTTTGCTGCATTTGAACAGTTAAGGTTAAGTGTTTTGTTTTTTTAAATTAGACTACACAACCTCAATTTTTAAGAGCTGCTTGTGACCTTTGGTGGTTTTCTGGTGCCGTGCTGAAGACCTCACCCACTTTATTGTTTTTTGTTTTTTTTCTTTCCACAAGTGCAGGAAAACAAGTGCTGAGAATGATCAGCAAATATTATCGAAGCCACTTTAATTATGCGAGTAGAAAGCGGGACTGACCATTTTCAGCATGTTGGAAGCAGTAGGCTGAACCGCTCTCCTAAAGGCATTGTGCTGGTCAGCAATCTCATCCTGAACTGTTTTGGTTTCTGGGCAAATGTCTGCACGCACACAGACACACACATTTAGAACCAATGAGTAAACAACAGATTAAAGACATAATGTGGAGTGATATTTATTCTGGTGGATTAATATCCACAATATGACTCACAAAACATATCCTGGTTTAATTACTCCGAAATGGCTAGACATAAGAAAAGAACACAGAAAGGATTGTGCCAAAGCCCATAATCTTATTTGGAGACTTATTGGCATTGTCTATTGTTGGCAGAGTTGATGCTGGAAACTAAAACTCCTCTGTAAAGTTAAACATGCCTCATGCACATAGCATTGCGCTTACCTTGCTGTGGACACACCGTGGCATGCAGAAAAGTACATTTGGAAATGAGAGAAAATTAATGTTAAGTTCTCATCAGGTCACCTTTAAGTATCACTACTTAAAGGTTTCAGCGTGTAAGATGTTGAGTCTCATCCCCAGGTCGTCAAATGCTGATGCTTTGGGCTTCCTGGGTCGTCAAACACCGACGCATTGGGTTGGTATAGGTTGGGCTGACCACCAACCCAAACCGGCAGTATTTTATGACCTGGGAATGAGACTCAACATCTTACACGCTGCACCTTTAAAAACAGTACTGAGTAAATATAATTCCCAGTCTATGGAAAACAATTGTGATACATAACCTATTATATTACAACGTCCTAAATGATTTAAAAATGTACTCTTCTACCCACCACAACACCGGCAGACTGCACCTGCTGCAGTGTCAAGATACAAATCAGGAGTGCAAACATTTTCCTTGACACAAAAGAAGATATGATAAAGATAAAAAAACAGTTAGCTTACTGAAGTGTTTTTGGTATTTACACATATTTTATATTTATTATATTAAGAATAATTGCATTATTCAATATCAATCAAAATTGATAGTTAAGTGGAAAGTTTATTGTCACACCGGTTGTGAACAAGTCGGGTGAAAAACTTTGGCTTGGATGCTCCATTAGAAAAATATATAACAATAATTAAATAAAAACACAGAGAATAATATAAAAAATAAAGATATGTACAATATTCAAGTAAAATGTGCGTCTGTAAAAAAAACAAATATACAATAAATACAAAACTGAGTGAGGAGATGTGATTATATAAATAACAGAAGTATAGAGTCTTAAGTAAGCATATTAAGATATTAGAAATTAAAACAAATGTTAATGTGTTCAGGAAAACTTCAGAACTGAGAGGCGTACCTGCTCCTGGGTCTTCAGGGGCTGGAGGTGAGTTGAGTTGAGTTCTCCCTCCTTTTATAGACCCAGCTCACCATACTCTTAGATGTAGCACATTCATCCTGCTGCTAATGATGCAGAAGTATCCAGAGCTTTACACAATGGATACTGGACAAAAACAAGTCTATCACACTGCATAGAAAAGTACAACTGACAGAGGGTAAACAAGGAATTGTTAAGCCTGAGGGTGTAGTGACTTCTTGATGTGTTGGCTTAAGTTTACCCGGCACAGAATTGAAAGGGGCCTGAGGTCAAGGTAAATAAAATGGTAGATTACAAGATAGATCCGTATGGTCCTGTATGTAAATGGATTAAAGTAATTCCGCTCATTTATGCTGAAGGCGCACCCATTGCTTGCTTTGGCAACGTGTCAGAAAGGTGATTCTGACCAACATATAGAGAAAATGTTTTGTAAATTTTATTTTTTTTAATTTTTTTAAACCATTTTTTGATTGTGTGATTCGTGTTATTGTGAGGAAGCAGTGTTGTGGATCCGTCTCTGTTACCTGTTTATAGATGCAGAAAGAAAGTTATATATAATGTTATATAATGAAATGTAGGACTAGTTGCCAACTGTGCAAAGGTTATTTTAACAATAACTGATTAAACACAATGGACCCTTTCAATGAGAAAGTATTCAACTCTTGCCTTGAAGAGATCAAAGGGTCACACTTTTCTCACACTACCTGTCAAAAATGTTATCGGAGACTTAAATATCCAGACAGAAAAGTTCGAAGAAGCACCTCTCTGACATTCGTTTATCTGTTTATTTGCATTTCTAATTTTTGATGATGCTGTATCTGGCTCTTGTTCCCTTTCCTTCTGAAAGCACGTATCGCAAGCCGTATTAATGATGTGAATGAATGAATGTGTTTACCGCATTTCATGGCGATCTGTCAGATAGCTGCTGGGATATTCCACTGAAAACCACAAATGTGAGCCTCGTGGTTCAAGTTTGTTTATAAAGCACATTTAAAAACAACCAAAGTTGACCAAAATGGTGACCCTAAAGGAAAAAGTAAGGGGGTCGCAGAAATAATTAGGATTGATCCTCTGGGAAACGTTCGATGTGGAGATATTTCAATGGATACTTGAAAGCTTTGACCCGATGGTGGTGGCAGAGATGTGGGCCATTAATTACTGTAGGTGATACTCAAGAGTTGAGATGTTTCGGTCTGGAACAAAGGGGTGAACCGAAGAGATTGCCATCTCTGAAAATCAAAATATCACGTTTGGTGCAAGTCAATAGAGTTTAATGGCAAGATATCAGGTAAATACAGTGTGTGAACCCAGCTCCAGATAAACTAAACTCTGCAAACCAACGTTTGCTCTCCACTGTCAACGGTCTTGAACGGGCTACGTGATGATGGATGGTGCGGGTAGTGCTTTATGTACCAACGGCTTTGTATAGTCATATATGGTTTTCTTGGAACAAAAACTCTTACCATTATACGCGTAAGAATGAATGCACACCATTTAAAGAAATAGCAGCACAGAATGCTACAGCCCTGAGTGCAGCTAGAGGCGGACACCCCGGGCAGAAAACTGACAGCCTCATGCAGCGTGGTTTGGTGGAAATTATGAGAGAAAGGTTAGTCTTTTGTTGGAAATCTTTTCCTCTTCTTTTTTTTTTTTAACCTCTGTAGCTTAATTCTGGGATCTAATCACTGAAAAAAAAGAAAAATACAACTGAATAGATGTGTAGCTTTTGAAGCTTCATGCTTTAATCATATATGTGTAAACATTACAAGCTTTAAGATGTGTGACACGAGCAGAAAAGAGATGCACACGGCTGCATCTCGCTGTGAATTCCATCCTTGTGTGTCATTATTAAAATCTTGTTATCACCTTGCTTCTTTTAAACCTCTTCCTCATTCATTCATTCGGTACATAGTTTACTTTATATAGTCATTATTATGTTGTGTTGAGTCATTGCTATCACAGTCACAGATATGCTACGCCTAACTATAATTTTCACCTCTATCAAAACATTGCAAACATTAAGCAAATTGGTGCACACGTTATGAACTTTATGTTTTTTCATTTCACCGTGGGAACACTACTGCACACATTTTCCTCTGGAATGTGCACACGCAAACAAAATGGAGACACAGCCTTCAAATTTCTGTTTTGTTACTGTTTGGAATCTGATGTTTGGTCCAACACTTGAGTATAATCAAAAACAACAACAACCAAAAAGCTAAATCACAGTCTATCTGAGAGAGAATTTATGAGGTTATTCTATTTTTATTACAAAAATCAAAGTCATTTCTTTCTTTCTTTCTTTCTTTAATAATTGCTTTATTACACAGTGACATAGCCTACATTACAAACATGAATAAATATTAAAAGAGTTAGCCAAAAGGCCAACTGTCACCCTAAAAGAGAATATAAATTATAACAGTTGAAATAGGATATAAGCATCCATCCATCCAACCATAATCTATGGTCGCTTATCCTCGGCAGGGTCACTGGGGGCTGAAGCCCCTCCCAGCTGACATTGGGCGAGAGGCAGGGTACACCCTGGACAAATCGCCAAGCGTGCAAAACGATAATAAAATGAGGATGTTAATATTAGTGAAGATAATACGCACCATACAAGATGTAATTATAATTATCATGAAAAATACATGAAAAATTATACAGTAACTTCCAATAAAAGCAAAGCCACAATGTAAGACATGTATGTTCTTTATTATCTTTAAAAGCTCACTTTCCACTCTAAACACTGGGGGGCACTGTTACATAGAGGAGCACAGGAAGCGGCTGAGGTCCAATGACAAAACACAACTGTGCTCTTTGTATGAAACCTTGAATATAATCGACCCTGTGATTGAACAGTGTTATTAATTTGCAGCAGAATGAGGAGCCTCATTTAGGTTCACTCAGCGATGTGTTTTGTTCCGCTCGCACTCGCAATCCGCTGTCTGTCTGAGTCCTCAGCCACTCATGTAAGACCGATGCTTCCACAAACACCAGCTTGCACAAACACTATGCTTGGCTGCCCATCTTTATAACTCGTCTCACATTATTTGTCCCATTTCAGTCGTCCCGCCGCTCTCCAGTGGGAAAATATTGGCGAAAGACATTCAGCAGCGTGCCCTGTGTGGCCGTTTCAGCAGTAAGGTCAAGTTTCCACCAAGTTACAGACTGTTAGACACGCAACATTTGGACCTAAACAATAAACCCATTGATGTGTAAGATGACATCATGTGAATATCAGCGACATATGTACTTTTTAAAAAAACTTTTTGTCTTTTTTTTTTTTTTTAGCTGGCATACAAAGCTAGAGCATGCTGGTAATTATACTTTGTGATCATTACGGTCATTCAAGCCTCAGCGACAGCCAGGATGGCTTCAGCATTTTGGCATCTGTTTGGTTTCATTCAGTTTAAAGAGCAAACCAGTCAAGCATCCACCCGACGTTAACAGTCTCATTGTCTTTTGTTCTTTCATTCCAACCTCAGGTCACTCTTTGGGTGTTTTAAAGATATGATTTGCCAGGACGACCCTTTTCCTTTCCAGCATCGAACTCCTTTCGTGGACGGTGGTCTAATGCTGAAAAATGTCCTTCCAAAACAGGACGCGTGTTTCCTGAGATCTAGATAGGTGTTGGCAGTTTCCGCTGGTTCTTTCAGGAAGGGTGATTAAAGTCTAATGGGGCTCCCGGTGTGACTGCAGACAGAGGCAGGAAATCTTCATCTTTAAAAGAGACGAATCATTAATTTGCGGCCTGGAGTTAGATTCTCGTCACAATGTCTGAGCTACACAATGAGGGCTCTTCTTGAAGAGGCAGCCACAACCCTGGCAAATGAGCGAGTGAATCCCCTATTAGGCTTAAAAATGACTTTGAGAAGAGCCCAATGTCATGATCACATTGTGAAGGGCTGTAAGTCAGTATGTGAAGCTCTTCACCAGTAATATGGCAAACAAACACAAAACACAATTCTCTCATATAATAAATAATTGCCTGCTTATAAATACATAATTTTCTATTTGTTATGATGCAGAAGTGGCAGATTAAAAAGATTAGAGTCTGCAGCTATGCAAGTGGCTCTGTCAGGTTGCACTTACGTTGCGGCACAGCAGTGCAATGGGCCAAGTGCTAACATGAGCACGCTAAAATGCTCACATGCTTATGTTGAGCAGGTCTAGTGCATAGCATGTTCTCCATCTTCGTTTATCATGTCACCATGCTAACGGATGTTAAGTAGCAATAAACACAATGCAGCTGACTCTGATTGGAAGGTCATTAGCTTTGGAAGTATTTGATCATGAACCTAAATATTGGAAAAATTTAAATTTTCTAAATGATGGGGATCAGCAAAATTATTATTCATTTGCTGGGGATCACAAACAGCTGTAGAAAACTTCATGGCAATCCATCCGACAGTTGTCGAGATATTTCAGACCAAGTCAGACAGACAGGTGCTGTTGGTGCGATGAAAATATATCCTAATATTTTCTGTACAGCAGCTGTGTACTGCTGTGTAAACAGCACTTTTTTTTCCTCCATAGTTTCTCCCATCCTTGAGAAACAGATGCCAAGGCCTGTTAAAATAGTCACCATTGTCAAAGATCCTCATTCAACACCTTTTCTGGATTAGTGACCTGGCTGCGTCGTGATGTATTGGAACCAAATGAATGTTGAAAAAAACAAAAAGATCTGTCTCTCGATCGTCCTTGTCAATAATTATGGCTAAAAAGAGGCTGCGGCAAGATGAGATTCCAACTGAACAGGTCAGTGTTGAAGTTCAGCTAAACTTCAACTTCATTCAGTTAATTACCGTCAGAGAAACCGACAAAAAAAGAACAAAATTAAATCACTAATCTTCACAGAAGTTACAGCCCATTAGCCCGATAGCACCTATATGATCCAGTATGCTATGAACAGGTCACTCGTCTGAAGATGTAAGTAAGCCACTGGTCAACCCATTTCACCCATCAGGATCCAGTCCAACCCTTGTTCCTCTTTCCACACACAAAGGTCTCTGCGGTCACATGTTTCCTCTGGGCAAAAGAAAAAAAGAATGAAACAGCAAAGGAAACCAACAATGCCTGTTGAAATGTCGTCATCATCACGCTTGTCCTTGTGTCCATTTCAGCTGAACTTTTAACCTGCCACATGGCAGCAGAAAGAAGTTGTGAACACAACACTGATACACATTTGGTGAAATAAAAAAAATGTAGACGCTCTGAGTTTAGGTTCTAAGTCTAAGTATAAAACCTTAAAATCTGAAATGGTGAGAATGGATCAAAGCCGTCATCAAATTCTGTACGACGCAGTCGGCACAAAACACCCAACCTGGGTCAAACCAAACAGTCACTGATGGATACAGCAAATGAGTGTTTTCTAAACATTGCGGAGAGTTAACTGTACAGACTGACAGTGATGGAAACTTCTGCCCTGATGTCAGCAGGGATGCGGATTTGTGTTCGCCCCCATGCAGCAAAGACACCGTGTACCCACATGGACCTCTGCTATTGTTGTTATTGTTGCTGTTCAAGTAGTAGTAGTAGTAATCGTTGTGGAAATCACAGTTTGTGTATCAGAAGTCTGGTGTTTCTCCAGAGTGGTGGTCCCTCACACAAACTGGTTTAAATAATAAATACAGGGCTATAGGGGGTCCTGACCCGGACATATTAAATATGCATAAACACTACAGAGAAGTGAAGGACTGAGAATATTGCACGCACGCACGCACGCACACACAGTTATATTCAACAAAACAACCATCCTTACACTTTTTAGTCAAACTTACCAGCTCCCAAACATTTCCCACAATGTGTGTGTGTGCGTGCGTGTGTGCGTGCATGTGTGCGTGCGTGTGTGTGTGTGTGTGTATTGACTATATGGCACAGCATTCTACTCTCCATCTCGCTCTCACACCAACTATTGATTACTATTTCTGTCCGCCAGTCTTTCTTGACTCCTTCACTCCCTTCTGAACAACACCCACCACCCTCCCTCCTCCCTCTCCACCGTCTCTCTAACTCTGGTATTTCCCAAACGAAGCCCCCTCCCCGCCTCCCCTCTGTCACCCCCCTCCCTCCTTCCTTCCCCCTCCTCTCCTCAGATGGATTCTTCAGTCAGCCGAGTGGAACTGGTGCGGCTGCTGGAGAGATAGGCAGAGAGGCAGAGGGGCTGTGCTGAACAGACGCTGGGTCAGAGCGCTCAGTTGCTTCAGACAATCACGGGGGAGTGAGAGAGAGACACAGGAAAAGAGACAGAGAGAGAGAGAGAGGGAGAACACCACATAGATAGATTGAAAGACAGAAAAAGGAGGGAGGGAGGCAAATATGTGACAGGATGTGGTTTCCCTGAGCTTGCAGAACATCGGTACACAGGCATACTTTGAGCATGACCTAAACACACCGAGCTTACAAGTGTGTTTGAGCTCTGTTTGGTGGTGAAGGGGGAGACGAAGCAAACCGCTGGAGCTGCTCCTGCTGCTGCTGCTGCTGCTGCTGCTGCTGTGCCCATAGAGCCGAGAGGCGCTCTGGTTTCTCTGTTGCCTGCCGGAGGATTGTGTACTCTTAAAGCCAGCCAGCTCCACATCGACCTCAGTCAGCTCGCCGGACAGGATCTGAACCCGTCCTCCATCCTCTCTTTGTACCGGTTCCCTTCCAAGTAGAATGCGTTTGTCTGCTGGAAGCTCTGGTCCAGTTGCTGCCTTCGCATCCAAGCAGTGAACTTTTCAACAAGCTTGTGAAACAGGTACGTTTGTTTTCTGTTTCCTGCCTGTTTCCACTTCCAAACAGATGTGTTAGCCCCTGGACAGCAGCCAGGGTAAACTTGGACTGTATGGCGGTAACCGTTAACACAGAGACTTGGTTCATTAGACGACGCTGCAAGCCACAAGTTTGTCTTCTGAGCAGCGTGTTCAAAAAGAACCTCTAAATCCACTGCTGCCACACACACATGTTCACACACACCCTGGCCATTCATTATGCACATCAATCAGTCTGGTTGTTTTGAAGTCACATGTCTGATAGATGGTACAAAAATGTCTACCTGGATTCAATCACAGACCCTTACAGTGTTTCAAGATGTGCCGGGCGTACAGTATCACACGACTCCCACTAGTGGAGAGAGAGACATGGGAGTGTGTGATTAGTGAGTGACTTACTGCATGTATGAAGGGTAAAAGTATGGTTTTCACTTTGGGGTTTCTTCTTTTGTGCAACATGCGTGCAGATATGTCCGTGTCTGTCTGTACAAGCGAATGTTTACATGCGTAGACTATGTACTCCGGTACATGAGTTCATCCAGGCATGCATGCGTGTACGAGACAGGGAGGTTTAAAGGGAAAAACAAGTTGAGCGATGGCAGGAGGTGAAGGAAAGGCGGGGGGATGTCAGGGAGGAGGAAGACGAGGGCATGAGAGAGAGGAAAAGCCGGGGGAAGAGCAGAAAAGAGCGTGTGTGTGTGTGTGTGTGTGTGTGTGTGTGTGTGTGTGTGTGTGTGTGTGTGTGTGTGTGTGTGTGTGT
>JBBPCS010000252.1:6310-37756 GCA_037974645.1 Hollardia meadi
CGTTAGTTTGAAAACCAGCGTAGCAGGAGTGGGTGGTGGTTTGTTGTTCGCTCCTTGTTAGCAGTAACAGCTGCCTCAGTCTGACACAGGGATACAACGTTAAAGTGTAAAACAAAAGGAGCGCTCCTAGAAGCTTCAACAGAAACTGCGGTAGGAAGCCAGTCTCAGTAACTAACAGCTGTAACGTGACTGAAAGCCTGCGTAAAGCTCAGTTTGGACTGCATAAACGCCATTTCAGAATTAGAGAGTGAAGTGGGCGAGTTAGGAGGCCGCTGAAGGCTGCCCACCCAATCAGAAGTTAGAAGCGATACTGATATTTTCGGGAATATATTTCCATTGGCTGTTTTTAACTTTTAACTTAACTATTAACTTTTGATTGGGTGGGCAAGACGCAAGTTTGGGTGGGCTAAGCCCACCCCTGCCCATAGCTTCCAACAAAATTTCTCCAGGTAGTTGTTGGTAGAAGTATAAGTAGAGTTTCCAAGGTTTATAAGCCACCACCTCCTCAGGTATTAACATATTAAGTCTCTCCACAATGCTTAATAAAATCTGTTGAGTTTTTATGTCTCCGTGCTGGCTTGAAACACCTTGAGGGAATTCTTCGAATTAGCCTGCACAAACATCCACTTGGACTCTTAAGATGGACTGATTACATTTTAGTTGTCAAAGGTCGAGGTCACTGTGACCTCACAAATTAAGTTTTTAGCCATAACTCAGGAAATCATAAGGCAATTATGACAAAAATTTCACACAAATGTGCAATAGGATAAAATGATGAAGTCAAGGTAAACTATGACCTTTTTTTAAATTTTTTTTTTTAACTAATTATGAATCTGGACAGACATGGATGTAAACTGCTACTTGACAGGTGAGTGGAGGCATACAACTGTGAGGCAGTAAGTCTCCCTGATTGAGGTCATTACCTTGGATAGTTTCCCTATGGCTCCTTAGTTTTTTTTCACCATTACAAACAGTTATAAATGTCTGAGTAGTTCTGGATTTCTCTGGATCAGGACCTCTCATCTGCTCTGATGTAAAGTTTCAGCATTTATAATATAAAGAAAATTCACATTATGTAAACAGGACTTGAACCCATAATGACATGATTATAAGCAGAGCAGTGCTACAAACTGAGCTCACTGCAGGGCTACAGCTCTTTTGTTATAGCACTGGTTTTGTTAATGTTTGCTTCAAATCTGCTTCTTGCAAATTCCGGTTCAGTTTTTTTTAGGCTAATTGAAGACAGGCTTTTCACAATGGGCCCTATTAAGACAATTATCATTTTCTGTCAATGTCCACAGAATACAAGCACAGAGATTTCAATTTGTCTGTTTTCCTAATGTTGCAGAGAGTGCATCTGGATATTCAGGTCGGAGAACATACCAACAACTATCCTGAAATTGCAGCCAAGGACAAACTCACTGAGCTGCAGCTGCGAGTCCGACAGCTACTTGACCAAGTTGAACAGATCCAGAAGGAGCAAAACTACCAGAGGGTCAGTAAAAGGAATCCAAGTACACCAAGTTTCATTAGATACAGTTGCTGTCTGTGCCCTTACACCACTCTTCATTGTGTATTGTGTCTTCTACAGTATCGAGAGGAGCGGTTTCGCATGACGAGCGAGAGCACCAACCAGCGTGTTCTTTGGTGGTCTATTGCTCAAACGCTCATCCTCATTGTCACTGGCTTTTGGCAGATGAAACACCTCAAAAGCTTCTTTGAGGCCAAGAAACTGGTGTAATTTCTTTGCGAGCAGTGGCACCATTACGAAACGACATGACTTGTAATGGATGCAGAAACATCCAGGAGGAGACGTGGTCTTAATATCACCAATAAATGGTACGTGCAAACTCCCAGAGGCATTCCTGGACAATGTTTTCCTTTTAGGCTATTGTCATTTTTCTGTTAGCAACAAGACAGTAGCTCCACATTCCAACTGCCTTTCTTGGTGTGTTGTTTCTTGACAACACTGGAAATGTCTTCTTTTTTTTTTATTATTCCTTTACAAGAAGAAGAGACAGCATTAGAACTGAGGTTGTTTTTTATGGTCATACAGGACTAAATGACCATTTGAACAGATATTTAAGAATGAGAATGTTAAAGCTGTTACAAGTAATTACCGAGTAGTTTACTGTTTCTTGATTTTATGGAGGTCATTTTTTGTGTAACTGTATGCTTGTAGCTGCATTCATCAAAGTCACACTTTTGCAAATATCCTGGCCTTGATTCCTGCTGATAAGGCTTTGCTTTAAGCCCTGTATTTAACATTTATAAGCAGTATTTAATTGTTCATCACACACTAATATAGCTTTAAGCAGCATTGAGGACATTTTAAAGTGTTTAATAATGTGAACAATTATAGCCTCCCATGAAGCTTTTGTAACATGTGAATAATAAGTTAATAACAAAGCTGTAACAATCTTTGAACACACTAGCAAACCCTTGCAGTGTGTTTGTAAGCACGAACAGCTCATTTACAGGTACCTTTAAAGCCGTTTGTAGACATATTCAGATCTCTCGAAGACTTGTTGAGTTCATTTCATCATTTGTCTTAATTTCAACTCTAGGTGCACTTATTAGTTTTTTTCCAGAGCTTTCAGCCTTACCCAGTTGCCTTCCTCGGCCTAATGGAGTAGGCTCAGTTGTGACAGATGGTGAAGGATATATATTCGTAAATAAATGAATAAACACTTTATTAATAAACAAATATATACAGTTAATAGAATAAATTAATTTGAAATACCTTATATATTCATGTTGTCAATCATGTATTGTTTATCAGCAGTTACAGATGCTGTATACATTAATAAAACACTTAAAAATGTACTTATATTTCTTACAACCACATTTTCAAGTGTTTATGTATTGCTTATAAATGTGAAATGTTGGGTTAAAATAACGTTTTACCATCCTCCTACTGACTATATAGTTTGGAGCGAGAGCACAACCTCCTGTATACTTTAGCAAGTCTGTAGATAGTTTTTCATACTCGTCTATTGATAACAGGATTCTTCTGTAAATAACAGGTATAGCTCATTGACTGTCCTGCTCACTTTCTAATGCCTTTTACACTGATTGAATAATATATTCAAGTTTTTCAATTGTCACCAGCTTTGTGTCATCAGTGTCATACAACTTTATTTATTGTGCATCTGTAACCTATTTTCTTGCTGAGCTCTAGCTTAATTTACAATAATGTACAATTTATTGATGGATTTATTTGAAAATTCCCTTAACTCAAATTCATAATGGCTGAGTCATTAGAGGGGAAAACGGTGAATCAGTGGGTTAAAAGGGTTGTCATTTTCCACTTCCAAAGTTTCAATTTGAGTTTAAATATTGGGATGTAATATGAAAATATCAAAGTTTTTACTGTGATCCAGATGTCACCTCCATGTGCTTAATAAAGAAACTTTGGCCACAAACTTTGGTCTGTCTCTGATATTATTTGCCCTTAGTAGAAGAAATACACACCAGATGGAAGATACTTTCAACAACAAAATTTATTGCTTGGCTTTGGCTTGCCTCTGTGCCACATTCCAATCCAAACGACGCTGAAACACTGTTAGACAGCAACCACGTTTAACCACAAGTTCATTCATCTTATTTTATTATCACTGATGATGAAAGCACTTTCCACTGAGACGGAAACACGTTGACCTTGTGACATCTTTTAAGAACCCACTGCGACACCGTGACAGCTGCAGTGTAAAAATTTGCTCAGACACAAAAAATCACCAATTTGCATAGATTCCCTCGCCTTTATCTCCAGCAGTGCAGCACACCATAGCATGGACACAAGACTGTTACACAGAAACAAAGCTTAACCCTCAGATTTGTTAATATCAAGAATAGAGATTTGACACATTTGGCACACCATATGAAACGATATCAAACAATACTATGTGTCATTATAAAGGGATAATGATTTATTAAATCAAGGCTTTGCTTCATCTGTACATCAAAAACGGTACATGGTACTGTGTGGACTTCTGATCTGTGGGACACTGTACACAGTCAAGCACATTTCAGCACTGTCACATGTTGGGTTGGAAAGATAGAAAAAAAAAAAGTCACGGCAGCACAACAAATCTTTACTATCTTGTGACTCATTTTCCATAAGTCACCATGTTTTCAGTAGTACATTTGTCTTGTATCCAGTAATCTTGTAGGAGAGATTTCCATGAGAAGGAAGTCAGACCACACTATAGGTTAGTAACACACTACTTTTAAAAAAGATAGACCTAGTTCAGTTCCCAATGCCACTTTTTAATGCTTAGAAGAGCAAGAAGGGCACACAAAAAAGTGAGGAGGATTAAGCAGAAACACTTGAAAATTAGGCGAGAACTTTGCAATCCTAACTCCACGTGGCTCTGTCGAACTGATCTGCTTCACTGCTCGGTTCAGTTTGAACGTGATGAGCATTTTTCTTCTGTTTTCTTAAAGGTATTTCAGAGAAGGAGAATCTCTAGTTAGTTTCCAGACACGGAGAGGTGCTGCATCTTCTTGGCGGCCTCTTCTGACACCATCTTGGATGTTTTTTCCGGGCTGGGAGCGGGACTGGGAGCTGGACTGGGATTTGGAGTGTTGTTTGCACTGTTGGGATACTCCCTATTGCCGAATATAATACTACCCACTCGCACACTGGTGGCTCCCACCTCAATCTACAACACATGGGAGCACATGAAAAAAATCTTTAGTGAACACAGACAGCAAGAGTCTTCATGAGTATGATATGATGACTCAATAACATGGTTATGGAATCAAATAATAGCCATAAAGAATCTTACAGGTACCTACTTGTATGTGTGAAACTTAACTGCTACTATCTACTTTCTTGACATACCACTGAATTTACAGTATTGAAATACTTTGAAATGTATTTTTACTTTGTCTTCATCATTATCAATAAAGGCAAAATAACAAAACAGACAAAACAAGTATTTTTCTAGAATTTACAAATTCAGATTCAGGAAAATATTCATATTAAAAATATGAAATATCAAATATTCAGACCACTATAAATTCATGGACTTGAATGAATTAAACTGAAATTAACCAGGATTTTTAAAGGGATGCGCAATATATATTGAACACATAAACTAGCGGTCTGATAATGGGAAATTTATATTATGGACTATCGGCCAACAATGAAATTATAGCTGAAAAATAAACCTGATAATAAAAAGCCAAATTTCTTTTATTCACTTAACAAGCACAGCATATACAGTGCACACTCTAAATACAGTACTTGGCGGTATGCACCTTTAAAGTTGTTTTGTGATCTGCTAATAAACACAGAGAAGAAGAAAGAGAAGAACAGGAGCAGCATGCTGCTATTGTGCTCATGACTAGAGAGCCAAACATGTCGTTACCGGTGGGGACGTTTTCAACAGTTTTAGAGGAAGACGACATGATTGTAATTTAATACATTTTCCACAAGCATTCAGAGAGTTTTAACACAACAAATCTGATTACAGCTATGGAATATTAAATCACTCATCTTTGCTCACTACATCGTAGCCTTTCTACAGGTTATCAACTTCTTTTTAAAATACAAAAATGTGAAATTTTCGGTTATGTTATCGGTATTGGCCATGAGAAGCAGGTGCACCCCTAGTTTTTAAAGGAGTCACTTGTAAAATATGGCCAGAATTCGAAGGTAGCGGCATACTTATAAAAAGGTTTTTACTCTGCCTTTATCACAGCACTGAGACCAGAGTTTCAAGGTCCAACTGGAATTCATATGGTTGCTGTGGACAGTAACCAGGCTGCTAGCAGTAGCCATGTTGCTAATGCTGTCTTTACGACCGCGGCATCAAAAATAATACCACTTGGAAATGCTGGGGGGAGGAAAGTTGTCCATTTCCACTTTAGTATTAAACAGGTTTGAACATTTTTACATTAGCCAAACCCTAAATTGCAGAACAGAACATTTGCTTCCACTTGTGCTTAGAAAGAGTTTATAAATGTTGGTATGGAGTGATACTCACCGCGTGTTCAAAATCTGTGGACATACCCATGCTGAGTTCCACTTCCTCCAGAGGCAGCTTCAGACCGTCGCACACCTCCTGTCTCCGACTCAGCAGCATCTACAAGAGGGACAGAGCCCCGTGATACTAGGCTAAGAAATATTTGGAAGTTTAAAAAAATCCAATATATATCAGCCATTTTTTCAAACTTAAAAACATAATATGAACAATCTTGATACAAGTCCTTTAGTTGTGTTTTTTACAAAGTGTGACCAATACACCGATCAGCCACAACATTAAAACCACTGACAGTTGAAATGAATAACATTAATCATCTCGCTACAGTACAATATTCTGCTGGGAAACCCTGGATCCTGGTTGTCATGGCTTTCAATCCAAGTTAAGCCATAATGAACGCCGCTCGGCACTTGTTTTCAACGCGCTTCATAATATCCACAAAAGGCATCCCTTACTTGTTGAGTTGAGTTCAGAAATCAGAAAGCCTTTATTGTCATTGTATAGGACTACAACGAAATTTGTAGTGACACTCAAGTGATGCATTTCCAACAGGAACATAAAAAAACACAAGACACAGGACATTCAATAAGGATAAACTGCAATAAATAAATATAAAAGTATATGAATATAAAAGTATTTAAAGTTTAAAGAGTTGATTGAAGGTCTAGTTTGGATTATATTGCATCAGGGTGAATGAGTGAATGAATGAGTGGCTGTGCATGAGAGTGTGAAGAGCACTAAGCCCATAACAAAATAGCTCGATGCATGCGCCAAACAAGCTTTAATGTTGTGGCTAATCAGTGTATATACTAAGTTCAAGAATCAACGTGTCAGTGCTATCTGGTGGAGAAACTATGCAATGGAGAAACTGTTTTTAAGTGACCTTAAGACTAATTCACCATTTCTGTCCTACAATTTGTTGCTACTCATCAGCTGACATCTATGCAGATACCAGCCTAGCTGCTTTATCAGTCTACCTCTAGCTGAGATATGCATCCGTTTAGTTTGAGTTTTCAAATTGGATTTATGGGTTTGGATTTGTTTTGCTTTTCAGAAATGTGCTTATATAATCTCATTCAGTTTTAGTTGCGCTGTTTTGACTGTCATGTATTAGAACAGTTTGCCCTGGGTGGATAGTCAGATCTAAAGGGAAACAGAAAAAAAAAAGTGTCACACACCCTGGCTCCATATGCATTCTTCTTCAAAATCAACAATTTTGCTCTTGAAGAGGAATCTTGAGGAAGGCTCGAGGGCTGACAGCAACCTCCTCTTCCGCCTCAAATTGCACGGTCCCGACTCACTACTGTGCAGCAGCTAGAATTTGGGTTTGTGATTCATTTCCCCTTTTTTATTTAGGTATTTTGCTTGCCTACCAGTTTTGATTATTAAATTAATATTATTTATTTAAATACGTTTTAAATAGTTGTGTTTGACTCGTCTTATTATGAATGCCACTATAAATAAAATGTTCAAATACAATTTAGCCTCTCACTCATGCTGATGGTGGATCATCAGGAGCCACAGCCGCCCCAAAACACATCACTGACAAATGCAAAATCTGAAACACATTCCTCTCAAAGCCATCTCATTTTCATGGGAGTCTTTATACCTGGAAGTCTGGGTTGGGGCCCAGGGTGAGGTCGTAGCCATAGCGTCCGATGGTCATGAGTCCTGAGAATTGCAGGGCGGAGCACTGGGACACAATGTGCTTCACTGTGTTCACCGTCTCCTCTGGAGGCAGCCCATGTTTACCTACAACAAACATTTGACATACTATTTGTAAAAACTGACATTGCTCACACAGCATATGTTTGTGATCAGCACACAAAACAAGGACAGAAAAAGTGATGAAATCGACACTAACTCTGTTCTCCACTGGTGTTGATCTGCAACATGACCTTTAACCTCTGTGTGCTGGCTCCTCTGATACGCTGCCATGAGCTGTTGACCTTGTCAGCCAGTTTCACAGAGTCCACAGTCTCTACTAGGAACAGGTTTGGCACACCTGGGAACACAAAGACATGACTCAGTGCACATTTTTTTCTTTTAAATGCTGCTGGAGCAGAGGGTTGACAATCACTTACCCAAAAGTTTGTTGACATTATTCTTCTGGAGATGGCCGATAAAGTGCCACTTGATTTCTGGACATGAGCCTAAAATCTGGAAAACGGAAAAAAACCCCAGTAAAAACCTGTCATGGACTGGGGTTGAAAAAAAAGTCTACTTTATATGTAAACCTACCAGAGGATCTGAAGCTTTATCCACAAGTTCATTAACCTGGTGTGGAGATAAAGAATTAGGTCAATCTCTACATTATTTCCCACCTTTATTCCTCTCAAAGTTTAATGTTTATGCAGACCAACAGCGTTCTATACTCACATAATTTTCTCCAAAGTTACGCTGCCCGTGCCTGTAGGCCTCCACAACCATGTCAGGGGGTTTTGTCTTGCTGACAGCTACGAGGTGGGGCAACACAGCTGGTAGTGTCTGAAGAAGGACAACACAGGCTCATTTTTCAGCTCTATCAGTGAGGGTATCAGCAGAGGAGCTCAATGTGTGATGCAGCACCTTAGCTCAGGTCTTTTGGTTCTGGCAGAACACTGAACCTGTCAGGATCCTGCTAAACAATGATGGAACCTGCCTGCTGCTATGTTCAGATGCTGCAGTCAGCTCTACTCGTGATTTTGATCTGAAGTAACAAGATAGAAAGATGCTGTGCATTGCTTTGACTTAGATTACCTAATGGGCGATTTCATGAAAATGGCATCTTCACTAAGGGACATCTGTCACAGAACTTTAGTGTGAGGAGAGACTGATGTGTCAGTTTAACTGGTGGTCAAATAAACTGGTGATAGTCCCAGCTGTGGCATGGAGGTACCTCGCGGATCCCTAAACTCTCATCATTAAGTTCAGCTTTTACACCTCTGAGTAACAATTATTCAATTTCTTTCCCCATTTGCAAAATGAGTAACAGTCGTGTGAGTGATCTTAAGAATATCGTTGTGATGAGTGAGATTAATGCCTGTAGACTTCAATATAAAGCACTTTGCCACAGTTAACTCCACGCTGCACTCGAGCTGGCTGTAAACTTCAGACTGCATGTTTCACTTAAAGGCTATAAGAAAGTATAAACTGTTCACAAATCGACTTGACATCAGATTAATATAAATATATGATAAGAATACAAGGTTGACAAGGGAATTTAAAGAGAGTGGAATATGAAACATGATCGATGGTAAAATGTTTTATTACAAGTTAATCTGGTTGCACCGCGCTCTAACCACAACGATCACACTGCAAACACCTCAGACTGTTTAAACGGATTGTTCACTCCAAAATCCAGAATACATATTTCTTCCTCTTACCTATAGAGCTTTTTACCCAGCTAGATAGTTTGTGGGTGAGTTGCTCAGTTTCTGAGATATCAGCTGTTGAGATGTCCGCCTTCCCTACAATATAATAGAACTAAATGGCACTTTGTAGCTTGTAACATGTTATCTTTGTTCTATAGCATGTTGGGCTAGCTTAGTTAACTTAGTTAGCTAGCCTCTCATCCATGAGTAGATGCACACTTTCTTCGGCACAGTGATACGGAAAGAAAATAGTTTCTACATGAAACTGCTCACAACAAGGTCTGTGGATTATGTTAACTGGCTCATGCTTTCTGGAAAGAGACATTGTTGTTGAGTTTTCTTTGGTGCTGTGAGCAGCACAAGCAAAGTGCCATCTAGTTCCATTATATTGGAGAGAAGGCAGACATCTCTACAGCCAATATCTCCAAAACTCACACCAAAACTGTCTAGATGGATAAATAGCACTACAGGTAAGAGGGAAAATATGCATTTTTTTATTTGGGAGGTGAACAGTATCTTTAACTTATAGACTGTATGTGCTGACAAGCACATTAAAACGGCAACAACACGAACTACATTCAATAAATAAACCTTGCTCGATAAGGAAAACCACGGAATGCATTCCCTGGTTAGTAAACAAGGAATGTGCAAGCCGCGCCCACGGTACATCTGAGACTATCACCAGTTAATTTGACCACCAGTTCAACTGTCACACCTGTGTTAATAGTCTGCAAACATGCCAAATATCATAAAATCATGATCACAGGCAATATTTCTAAGCAGCAACCTGAATGCAGACACAGTATGCAGCTAAAAGTAATCATCTTGCACGAATATCATGCTTGCACTAATTGACCATTGTGATATGAAAGTGCTGCCACAAGCCCGATAGCCTCAGATCCAAAGGTTGAGGTGTTCGGCAGCCTTACATAACCAGTCGTGCTGTCGCAGCACGACTTATTAGGGCCACGACAGTGGAGAGACGGCAGCGGGGCTGCTTAGCGGAAGCCTCCCGGGCTGCAGTTACCTTGGGTCGCCGTGCTGCCGCCTGGTTCACCCGCTCCACTACCGACTGTAGCGCTTTCCCAACCTCCTCCGACATTGCTACTTTCCACATACCGTCAAACGAGTCGACTATGACACAGAACGTAAGAGACGTCTCCGCGATGACGACATCGGATTTCAAAATAAAAGTCCAACCGAGGAGGAGGCGCGTCCTAAATATAGCGCCCTCTATTTGCTTTATTATTCCAGTCTTACCAAATGACTGAAAACTGGGGCATTGCCAATGTGCTCTTCTCCCTCTTCCCCATATAGACCAGCTTAAAATATTCAGCCACACGAGTTTACCCACTTCATGTTTAGCCCAAAATAGCTGGACTAATAAAGTGCAAAATTTGGGTATAAAGGGCAAGAAATTTAAAGTGCAAAAACAGCCCCACTTATGGCAATCACTTTAAATATTTAATGGTAGGGCTGACTAGTAGCCAAGCGATTTAGTTTTCATTTCGACATGTGAAAGTCATTTTGACTAGTTAAAATCATAACTTATCTGTAAAATATGTTTGACATGTTACAAATATATTTTCACATATTACACAAATTACATTAATATTCAAAACTTACTTACTGTATAAATGTTTAGAGATATCAGTAACTACTTTTCACTATTTAGTATAACAATTACAGGCATCTACAATTGAATTTCCACGTCGATAAAGGATTGTGACAAGTGGAAATGTATGTTTTTCATATCTGAAATTCAATTCTGACTAGTTATAAAAGGAATTGTAAATAGCCCGTCTCAAATTGATGTTACTAGTAATACAAATTCCAATAGTTACAACTGTATTTCAGATGAAGCGCAATCCTAGATATCTTAAGATTCCTATAACTCGTAGTTACATTTCCAAGCCAACATATCAATAATCTAATTTTCACCACTCAGAATTGAATTTTAGATATATATAATTACATTTATGACATCTGTAATCTAACATTTCCACAAGTTTGAATTGAATCAACAATTGACATTTCCACCAGTGAGAAAATGAATAGTGAGAACTGCGTAGTAGGCTAGGTATTAATCAGAACTGCAAAGAGTCAAAATGATATTATGCCTATGTCGACTTAACGTGTCAAAATTGAATTATCAGTAGGCCTACTTGAGTTTGAATAAAAGTCTATGGTAAAAACTGACTAGTTGTAATGACCTTACAGATATCTACAATGAACATTTTGACTAGTGAAAACTGAATTGCACATATCTTTAATTAGAATTGCGACTAGTCAAAATTACTTTAGTTACGTTGGCAACTAGATGAGCTTCCCTGAGACGGTTTCTGATAGTTTGTGCAGAAATTCTTTGGTTATGCAAACCAATTGTTGCATCAGCTGTCCGGGTGGCTGGTCTCAGACGATCTTGCAGGTGAAGATGGAGGTCCTGGGCTGGCGTGGTTACACGTGGTCTGCGGTTGAGGCCGGTTGGATGTACTGCCAAATTCTGGGAAACGACTTTGGAGATGGCTTATGGTAGAGAAATGAACATTCAATTCACGGGCAACAGCTCTGGTGGTCATTCCTGCAGTCAGAATGCCAATGGCACGCTCCCTCAAAACTTGCGACATCTGTGACATTGTGCTGTGTGATAAAACTGCACATTTTAGAGTGGCCTTTTGTTGTGACCAGCCTAAGGCACACCTGTGCAATTATCATGCAGTCTAATCAGCATCCTGATATGCCACACCTGTCAGGTGGATGGATTATCTCGGCAAAGGAGAAGTGCTCACTAACACAGATTTAAACAAATTTGTGAACAAAATTAGAGAGAAATAGGCCTTTTGTGTACACAGGAGTCTGAAATCTTTGATTTCAACTCATGAAAAATTGGAGTAAAAACAAGTGTTGCGTTTACAATTTTGTTCAGTGTAATTGCCATTACCATGACTGATTCAATGTTAAAAAGGGCTTGCCATACCCCACATTGTTCAGTTTTACTTTTTGCTCATTTTAATGTGGTGACTGTGCCTTCAAATCATCTATGGACATTTACATTTAGAAAAATGTATATATGATAACACTTTACATCAACAAAGTAGTCATGGGAATTTGCCTACATGGGTTTATAAAATGACAAATTGCCCAACCAATCAAATGCCTGACCAAATTCTATTATTTAGTGTATGGTTCATATCGTCATTTATCTGCTTGTTGTTAGACAAACAATGCCAAGGAATACAGTAACATATTGAAAAAAACATTTGTCAGTAACTTCAGGCAAAAACCTTTGGTAGGGTGGCAATACAAAGAAAAAAAGATTTATTCACAAGATCAATCGAATCAAAACATGCCCAAACAAAACATCAATGTTACTGGAAATCAGATGAAGACAGAAGACATGTTACAATTCAAAGACACACAATTGCTTTTCCATTTTCAAAGAACTAAAAGGGATAACAGATTTGAAAAAGGTGTGGATCATTTTGTTCTCCACCTGCAGCCCCTTCTTCTTTCATACTCTCTCCAAGGCCTCCAACATGATGATGCTGTTTCCTCTGATGACCTATGAGACCAAACACAGTTAACAGTGCATTTAAAAAAAAGACTTCCATAAAAGGTTTCAGTGGGAAATTAAGATGAAATTTAAAATGATTCAGAATAGAGCTTCCAAATACAATCATTATTTAAACAAGTAATAGACATTTTCGTTTAGATTGGTTCCCTGTAAGCCTCCGCTTTCACTATGCTATTCATGATGCCACCGGGCTGGATTTTTCACGGAAAAATTAAGGTTCGATTAACGGCACAAAGGAAGTGCATCAGCCATTGTGGAACCAAAACAGGAAGAGACACTGTTCTCCCCAGTCACTATCCCCAGGTAACAATAGAGCAAATGGAGTAACTGTGGAAACTACAAAGAAAAAGAACCCTGCTGATGGAGAAGGCAAAGAAGGTGAAAAAGGAGATATAATATTACTGTAATTGTAGTATTATACCCACATTTGCCTGGTAAAGCCATACACAGAAGGCATTTAAAACAGTCAGCCTGGCTTAACAGAATAGGCCTTTTTCACAGAAAATACGTGTCACAGCCATACGTGGAACTAATAACGTTAACAGTGAGAGTGTTCCATTTAGATGCAACAGTTCCAGGGCTATGATTTATCCTGGCTGACAAGGGGGAATTTATGAAACACAGCCATTGTTAATGTCTACAGAGAGGGCATTTTAGCCACGTTTTTCAGTAGTCCATATCACTTGCGCCTAACCTAACAAATACACTCTGGTTTTAATCAATCCAGCCATCTACACAAGCCACAGATCGTCTCGCATTTTACTCATGCTGTACATGCAAACACGCCCTGCATAACCACAGTAATTATGTGCTCAGCTCTGGGTGCTGCCAAAACACAGGTGACCTACATTCATTACTGTGCTTAAACGTTTCTTTTGTAGACCTGATTTTAAGGGTTTACCTCTTCCGTAAGAGCCAATCACTCCCTCATTTACTACTCCCTGTATAACAGGCCGTAAATAATTTAGTGAGCATCAAATTGAGATTTCTGACAATTGTCATTTTCAGTCATTGTTGATAGGTGCAGTGTCAATCAACTTTGATTTGCACATAGTAAGCAGTGTACACAAAATGGTTGGTTTAATTTTCATTCAAAGGGGGGAGTTTATGAGGGCACAACATAGAGTATAACGTTTTAACTCAGAATTTAGACCATCAAATAAAAAGGGGGAGGGTGGATATAATGCACTGTATAGCTCCATGACACAGCCCTGTTCTTTTCTTGGAATTTTCTGACAATAAGAAAAACAAAAGGATAACACCAGCCAAGGTACTGACCACCATGCCAATGCTGTTCTGTTGTCCTCCAGGGCCCATCTCCAGAGAGTCATCCACCACCAGGTTCATAAAGGGGTCAAATCCTCGCAAGATACCCTGCACGTGTCTGCCTCCGTTCAACTTCACTACAGGACAAAAGAAATCACCGAGGAATCTTGCATATTAGGTTTCATCTCTGTACCTTTTCATCTTCACCTCGCTTTCAAAGTATTTACTCATGCGTTGTTTGCGTTATGTTACTGCAAGGCAATTAAGATAGCTAACCATCCTGGCAGTAAATAAACAAATCAGATCAGATTGTGAGTGTAGGTTACAGTAAATAACTGCTTTGATTTTTCTATAACTTGGAAATGCTAATTTCTCTTTCCATCTTTATGTTGGAAATCACAATGTACTGCAAGCCCACATTTAGTTAGGTTATTGTCCCTTTTTAAAATTCTTTGTCTGTGGCAAGTGTCAGGCAACCAAAAAACGACATTACAATCACATTTAACAACTGTGTTCCACAACATAAATACAGAGTTAGCTTTTTCAGGATTGCTTCATTACATGCCAGCATACATATACTATACAGTACAGTATGTTAATGACCAGTGTAAATTAAGGTTTTTCGCAATACCAGAATTTAAAAGTTTGATACAATACTAGTATAACAACATGATACTCGATACTTCTTTCAATACCACGGCAAAAAGGGAAAAAAGTCCTATGCAGACGACCTGCACACAGTGCTGGTACAGAAAAAACAAGCATGTCATACCAAAATATTTATAATAATTATAATTATAATAATAATTATATGTTAATATTTGTGCCGCCTTGGGTTGAAAATCTGATTTTAGATGTGTTTTTTTTTATTGCTACAGTAGTTTCAGTACTATCAATGCAAATACCATATTGTGTTAAATATGTGGTATTGAAAAAGTATCAGTACTTTTGACAACCTCAGCGTAAATGCAATTTATTTTCCTTAGATAGATATAACTCAAGACTAGGAACCAGAAAATAGACAGCATGTAGCACATACACCAGCAAATTCAAGCACACTCAATATATACATTCATAACACTTAATACTGTAATTCTAATCTTGACGAGGGGCAACATATTCAAGGCTGGGGACGACTAGAAATTTATCTGTCTGGTTTGTACCATAATTCCACTTTCCACACAAACCAAGTACAATCCTAACGTGAGGCTTAGCGAGACTCACTGGTTTAGTGGCTTCACACAGTGAATATAGCTCATTTATTTGTGATGTCATCTTGACAAGCTGACATTAACATTTTACACAGAGGTTTCTACTTGGGGGGAAAAAAACCCGTAAACTTTAATTTGCGTTCCATTTTCGATGTTTTCGTCTTCGTTGGTCTAACCTTTTGTACTTTGTTGCGAACGTGATTTTGGTTTGTACATAACAGGAAGCATTAAACAAACGCACTTATGTCTCCTATGTTTAATATTGCTACAGGGCCAATTCAACTGAACATTAAAAGGAGATGTAGCTAGTGTTTTTAGACAACCAACACAGAAATCTAGCTGAAACATCTCAAACAACTGGCTCATGTGTATTTAAGAAGTCTGTCCACTGTCAATTTTAATCTGAGTGACTTTGAATATCAGCTTTCAGCTATACTCACACGAAAGCTTCTTGTCCATGAACCTGATAAAAGAAGAAAAAAATTAGCTTACGTTACTGATGCTTACAGATATTGCATTACCCAGTGAGATGGGCTAGCTAATGTTAGCCTGTTTCCATTGCAAACAATGTAGCACGGTTGCTTTTTCAGGCACATTTTTAAGCATTTAGAATACAAAGAATGTTCAAATATTAGAGCACATGTTTACTTAAACAAGAAAACAACTTACTTCTTCAACTCGGGTGGGTGTGCTTTGCTCATTTTGTCTGTTTTCTTTACGCCGACAAAGCTGCTCGTGTAAATTTCGTTTCACAAATCCGCGGAAGGAAAACGTGCGCCGACGGAGCGGAAGTTACTCGACGAGCTTCCATCATGGCCGTGTTATTGCTGTCTGCAGGCCGCCTGCAAAGATTTAACTTCAGACATTTTCTACGCATAAAAAGGTGAATGAAACTAAGAAAAAGGCATAAGAAAAACATTTGAAATTTGCTTGACAAAAAAACTGATTGATGAGGAAACATTTTTAAAACATGAAGAGGGACTAGATTTTGTGCTTCTCTTCATCCAAAACAGCATCTTTTTTCTTTATAAATATGGAGGGAAATAACTTTCCGTAAGGTTTGATATTGCATTACCACTGCTAATGTTAGTCCTCCCCTCTCAGTCATCATCCTGCTGCAAATGTCTGCTGGAGAACATGTTTTGACACATTCTAGGAAATATAGCAAGCAGTGAAATGTAAAGAGTCTTAAATTGTGTAAATGGTATACTTTGCAGAAAAAAAACATTTTAAGTGCTCAGGAACTTATTACCACCTCATGAGAATTGTAAAGTTTTAATTATTTTTTCTGTAAAGAGCCATGAACTAATTTACAAAAGACCTCAAAAAGTGGAGTCTTCAAATCCTATTAAATAATTTCATACATTTTCACAGTAGCTGAAATCCTTTAGAAAAAAAAACACTCATGACGATCCTAGTTCATTCACCAAAAAGCAGCACAGACGTACTGAAGGGCTGCCATAAGTCTAGCTGTTTGCATAGCTAGGTAATATCTCCCGACATCATACCAACTAAAAAGGCAGGCCATAATGAAAGGAATTTTATTAACAGTTATTTAAAGTTGGTTCTTTCTATGATTATGTTCACATATTCTATGACATTCACAACCACCATGTGTTGGAACATTGAACCAGCACATAAAAATGCGCAAAACGTGTTAGATTTCACACTTTGTGATTTCATTCATGTCTCGGGAGAGCCCTTGAAATACTCTGCAGTTTTGATCAAAGCCCTAAATTTTCAGCTCGTGCTCTAAGCAATGCTACAAATTCAATGCAAATGCAAATACCCAGGTCCAACACACACCATTAGTATAATTATAGCCAAATCTGTAAGAAAAATACAGCAGAAGACATAAATGACCTTAATTAGCTGAAGCACTTCAGATGCCTGGTGTAAAAAACAGACTTGATACAAAACATGAGACCTCTGGCAGTGCTTTGGCTAGAACGTACCATGGTTGTACAGATGGTCTCAGTTCCCAACATTCATTTTATGGCTAAGATGATCTTAGTCCCATTGTAAGTCTATGGCCCAAGATCATCTTAACTTTAACATGTTTTTGGGAAACAAAGTCTGTACAAGATGGTGGCATTTTATTACAGAAGCACACTGGTGTTTTTGCATGTCCCCCCCCCCCCCCAACCTTAACTTTTCATGGTGCCACAAGTTTCACTTCATTATGAGAGGAGGAAATGTTGTAATAAAGCTTAAATAATTAATTTGAAAAGTGTTCTTTTTGGTACATATTTGCTTGTGGGATACTACAATTATAGAGCTGGCTGCCAAGCATACTGTACACATGATCCTTTTTGCAGTGCCCACATTTGCTTCTTCACTTGTTTGATTTCACAACACAGGTTGTTAATGCAACGCTCTGTAAGTGATTCAAAATGGAGATGGTAGAACATGAACTTACTGAAATGTTTATTTTTGAAAGTTAACTAAATGGTCACACAAATTGATTTACATACTGTACTGACAAAGAAATAAGTGAGTGTAAAAAACATTTGAAAATCTAAAAAGAATAATGGTATACTTTAGAAAGTGGTTGGCAGTAAAGTATGTGATATGCAATTTAGAAAAGGGATAAATAAAACATGCAAAAACCCTGGTATGCTCCTTTATCAATCCATTCTTTTTAACCCTTGATATGCTGGTATGGATAACATTTAACCAACAAAGTAGGTGTAAAAAGATGCTCTGAATGCTTAATCAATTAACTATTTAATCTAGAGTTTCAGACATTTCAGTACTATCCACTCTCTAATCCTTCAAGGCAAAAAGGCGATCGCTGATGACATTCAAACTGAATCTCAGGCCTTGCTGGCCTGATGTGTGTATCCCTCTGTGACGGTGTCCTCCTCCACCCTGACTCGCAGGTGCTCCTGACAGTGTTCTAGGAAAGATTCCAGTGCTGAGAAGCCCTGCTGGCAGGGCACACAGTGGTACAACCTCTGTCTCTTGGAGCCCAGCCATTTACATGTGTCCATCTCGCTGGTGCACACACTGCACTGACTCCTCTTCACAGAGGATTGGTGGAGCTCCACATGCTCCCTCAGCTGCGACTGCAGAGAGAAAACCTCTGCACACGAGGGGCATGGGAACTCTCTTTCGACCTCCTCCTCTTCCTCCTCCTCCATTTCAGGCACTTCACTGCATCCCTCTGCTTCAGTAACCTTGTTCTCTAATCTGGCCACTTTCCTCGGCCTCCCTCGACCAGTCCTAACAGTCTTGTTATCGGCTTGGCTGGGTTTTACTTTATTTGGTCTATTTTCTGGTAACTTGGAGTCTTTGGGGGTACATCCTAAAGACTGGCTTATATTTTTGATTGTGGTGAAGCTTGAGGCTGTGTGCCGTCTGTAATGTGCTCTAAGTGACAAATGATGGAAGAAGACTTTTCCGCAGACCTGACATGGATATGTGCCTCCTCTCCTGCGCTTGCTCATGACTGGCCTGGGTTCTCTCCTGATATTTTTCTCTCTGCTGTGCTTCTCTTTTCTGTGCAGGTACAGCTTAGAGGTGCTCCTGAAAACCATGTCGCAAGAGCGACAGTTCAGAAGCTTTGTTTCGGATTTTGGCCTTTTAAGTGGATCCCCAATAACTGTAGTATTCCCACCTTTTCTCACTTCTCCACTAGTACTTTCTTCTTTGGGCTTTTGTCCCTGTGGAGCCATCAGCCACTCCTCCACATGGTTGGTCTGTTTATGACGTTGCAGTCCAGCCTCTGTGTGGAAGGTTCTCGAACAGAATTGGCACATATTGACAGTTCTGCTGCTGGATCCTGGGGCGTCTGAAGAATCAGAGCGGGCAGAGTCTCCCTCAGAAACTGGCGGAGAATCACCTGGAAGGCAACTGGTATCAACTATATCAGATGGGGATGGTGGTTCACTACAACCTGCCTGCTGATGGTGCAGCAGAGCCTGCTTCTGGCTGAAGCCTCTCCCACACGGAGAACATGCATAAGGGCTACTGTCCAGGAGGTGAGGCTGGCAGTGAGATGACTTGTCCTGCGGCCTGCCAGGATCTGAGGTGCAAGTTGTACATGCAGGACATGGAGAACCAAGGTGTGACTCTCCATGACAAAGCTCACAAGGGGTGGAATCATGATCGCACTTATGTAATAATAGGGAAGACCTCAAGGAGAACTCCTGGCCACAAAAGGGACAACGATGAGGCTTGGGTAACGTGTGTTTTAGTTCCTGGTGATGCAACAGATCTGTGGCATAAGGGAAGCCCTTGCCACATTCTTGACAAACATATGTGGGCAAATGGGATGGTTGCTGCCTCTGATTTCGCGTGTGTTGTTTTGTTTCAGCCCGTGCAATGAAGCTGGCGAGCTTGGACAGAGTGTCTGCTGATGTCCTGGAGCGGCTGAATGACTCCGGGGCCCTTGAGGCACTCCAGCTGACTCCATCCATCCTCTTTCACCAAGCTTCTCCGGCTTTATTTGAGACAGTAGAAGTCTGAGTCATTAACCTGGAAATCAAACAAATGCAATTACCAAAATAAAGGCTAAGACGGTGTTTTTTAAGAGGTATTTAAACTGAATTTCACCAAGCTGCCATTGACTGATAGTGAAGTGCAGTCAAAAGCTGACGTCAAGTTTTGATAAGAAAAGAGGAAGCGTGCCTTCTAGTTAGCTCGTTCATCTCTTTTGCTAACGTTATCGATAATTGGTATCCAGGTTTAATTTTACAGCAGCACATAAACTCTGTTAAATAATGACTCGGCAGCAAGAAGTTCATTTAGTGTGACTAGAGATTTGAAGATTACTAACCTTACTGTGCGACCACAAGCTATCTTCTTGTTTGCTAACTGCTAGCTCGTTGCTAGCTGCGCTAACACGTTAAAATGCTTAATTTCCATTCAAAACAGCTGACCTTGGCTCTCAGACAAACGCGGTGCAATGAGTATATTGCCTCCTGGTTAAATTCGGACGCTATGTCCCGTCAGCACGTCGTGTCGCCAACACAAACCACACTGGCATGGCTGCAAAAGTGAAACCTAAGTTTGTCGGGGTTAACGTAACGTTACTTCTCTGTGCTGTCCGCATCACTTCCGTCACGTCATTTGTCCACTTCAAAAGACAGTCGGTGTATTGAGTTACCAATTCGTTGCTTAATATTAGATTGTATTTGTTTGTGCAAGTCTAAAATTACCTAACATTAACATATGAAAACAGTGATAATACAACCCCCTCATATTTACTCACACACATACACAAATGCCAAAATGAAGAACAATCGTTTAATATAAACAAAAAGTTCACATACAGCAGGTACTGTAATAACTTATTCTTAATGTTAGGCTGAAGCCAGCACTGACTACTGAAGTACTCTAAAACTGATTGTATTAGCCCAATAAAGATTTGGCATATTATTGCTTAAACAGCATGAACACTTCTGGAACAAATCAAGTTTTCATTTTGTCAGCCATTAGTTATCAACATCATATTAGGACATATGAGCTCTAGATAAAAGCAGCGTGGAGTGAACAATACTAATTCAGTAGTGACACAATCAGCTGGCACACCTGTATGAAGAAACCCTACTTTAAGGCTAAAGGTATACTGTAACACAGAAACACTAAAAGATTTCAGATGAGTTTTAAGGTTGATGACCACAAGACAGGTGACTTAACTGACAATGAATGGACCATTGATAGGTATTTAAGTGTTAGATTTTTCCAAAAAAACAAAAATGATCCATTTCATAATTTTCAATTTAAGTACCAATGTATCCTCAGAAGCACTTCACTGAATATATTGTCATACAGCTACTTTATGGCAATATATGTACAGTATATGTGTTGACTGAGAAATTCCTGAATAGGAATTAAGACTCATTCCAACCATGAAAGATGGGAATCTTACTAGGAATCTAGTTTGTATTAACTCCTGATGTTAAACTCTGCTACAGCCTTACAAAGCATTTACATCAGAATGGTTAAAGTCCCCCTCCAGCAAAACTGTTTTTCTTCTCGTTCCTCCAGTTGAATGTTTGAGCTTCACTGTGCAGAATGATGAATGTGCAGAGCCTGACCACTATAAGGCTGTTTTCACATTCATTGCAGAAAGTGAAAATTTGATGTGGAAACTTGAAGCCTCCAGTGCACAATACACTGAGACTGGACTTTACAGTGAAATAGGTGACATCTTGTGTCCAGCTGTTAAAACTTGGGAAATGAAAAATAATTACATATTCATGGATTCTGGAGTTTTAAATGAAGAAGAAGCAGGTGTCATTTTCATGAACAAGATAATTGAACATTTTTGTGGAAAAACTATATCAGGCATAAATTATTATTAAATAAATAAGTAGAGTATTTTATATACATCTGAGGGAATCTTTAAATGTTCATGTGAAGCAAATGACCAAAGCCAAAACCTTAAAAACACATCTAATGTTAGGGTAATTAAAGTACCAAAGGCTAATGATTGTCATATCTTTCACACATACATTGTGTTATAATTAGCACTGGTAATGAAGGTAGATGTAACACACATTTTCACGTCATGATCATGCCACTGACTTGAAAAAGTCACAAAAATAATATAAACCTAACCTGAACCTTAGTCAAATCTAAAACACAAGCATTAATGAGAACAAAGCATTTATCCAGGTTACACTTTGAAAGACAAGAATACATTAACATTTTGCTCATAACTAAGGCATTGTCATATATTCTGAGCTGCACTGTGTCCACAGGACTGTCTCAAGTAGGATGGTGTGACTAAATGTCCTTCAGTACCGACAAGCACTGAGAGAGGCATTTCCTCCTTTTAAAACATATCTTCAACCCCAAAACTATTATTAAAAATATTCTAAACTGAGGAAATCAAACATTTTAACTATGTTATGCATATGCACTTTTTATAGTGACCACAGGTATCTAATTAGATACTTCCCTACAACCCTGATTCCAAAACAGTTGGCACACTGTGTAAAACGTAAATAAAAACAGAATGCAGTAATTTGCAAATGAACTGTGTTTACCATCAGAAAGTTTCCCTGAGCCCATGTAGTAATCTCCTTTCTACAATCCTGTTGGACAAATTGGTGAACCTCGGCCCATCCTTGCTTGTGAAGGACTGAGCCTTTCGAGGATGCCCCTTTCATACCCAATCATGATAATATCACCCGTTACCAACACCTGTGGAATGTTCCAAACAGGTGTTTTTGGAGCATTCCACAACTTTCCCAGTCTTTTGATGCCCCTCTCCTAGTTTGAAGTGTACATTTACAAAAATCAATGAAGTTAATGAGGGAAATCATTAAATATATTGTCTTTGTACTGTTTTCAATTGAGTACATGTCAAACAGGATTAGCAAATTATCACATTTTATTTATGTTTTACACAGCGTCCCAACTTCTTTGGAGTCGGGGTTGTATATTGTCATGAGATAATTTATAAGACTACTACTACTAGTTATGCATGAAGAAATTAGTTTGGTAAAATCAACCCTCTGAGGACAAGAGACCATTTTTTTCTGATCTAATTTTGTGCTATTAATAAGATTGTTAATATGTGCCACAATCTCTACCTAAAATTACATTTAAACTGTCTGAAATAAAACAATATTCAGATTCATCTTGCCTGGCAAAATTAAATTCAAGCCATTTTAGCTGACATAGGAACAGGGAATTTCAAAGCTACATTAACCAGGTCTCCATTTTTCTCTGTCTATTTAGAAGCAGTAAAATTTTGCCACTGTTTGCCACAAAAGTTTCTCTTGATCAGCTGATCAGTCCCTCCACTTTTAACTCATTACACAACCTGAAATGAAACACACTATGGGTCCGATACCTAAATAGAAATATCAGTGCCAATTAAACTGACTGATTGAACTTCAAACTAAGGAATTTTATAAGTTGACTGTACAATGCAGATTTGGTAACCCTAAACAGCTCGACAGTGTCAGACTAGTATTGTAGTTGCCTAATATTTTCCCCTTGTAAAACAACAAATTTACAAAAAAAACCCTGTAGATATCATGTTTCACTGACAGGATGATCTCACAAACATTACAGCTAGTTCTGAGAAATGAGTGTATATTTCACTTGAGAGACAATCGATGTTGCATGACCAAAAACAATAAGTAAATCAAGGTGGGATAGCTATATTATTTTATACTGTAACAGTCCTTCGAAACTTTGCAGTTCCTTGACTGCAAATAGTCTCATATTCACTGAGCTCTATGGGTGCACCATAAACCAAAATCCAATGTGACATTCACTGGACTTCATTTTCACAGGATAGGTTTTGTGGCTCTGAGAGAACATCCTGCCAGTGTCCTGGAGTTGCACTTATATACGTCTCTTCCAGGTTACCTCAAACACAACAGTTTATGTCTGGAACATCTCTGATGCTGTGGACCCATCCAGTCACAGTCTAGTAAAGGTATTGGGTTTGCTGTAATGCAACCTCGGGCCTATCTCTTGTAGTGGCTGGGTGCGTCTGCAAACATGTACTTCAGTCTGTAAGCTTCTGCCAGGAGGAGGCCCACCTCCTCGTTACCCCAGTGGATTGTGGGAAGGTTCTGCAGTAGCATAAGAAGGCCCTGAAGAGCAACAGAAATTTACTTAACACTGGCACTATTTTGGAAGGCAGAGGTCAGAGTACATATTGCATTTTCACAAATATGTAGTTGGCTCTAATCAATACTGAATACTTAATGTTGAAATTTAAATAACACAGACTTTATGCCACTGAAATATTTTAATTTGATAACCATCTACATATATATGCATTTAGGGCTGAAACTAAGGATCATTTTACCACGTATCAGTTAATCCCATTGACATAAATAAAGATAGACAATGCATCTCCACTTCCTCCCATTGTACAAAAGTGAAGCCAAAACATCTTGGATACGAGTGCTGCCATCTTGCACTGGTGACGTCATTTGGAGCCAGAGTCTGCACAGTAGTGATTGGGTAGTGGAGCTGCGAGTTCCCGCTCATACACCCACCCTTCTCAATCGTGAGCAGGGCTCAGGCTGCCAATCATGATGTTTCAGCCCCTTTTTATAGCATTAAATAACTAATTAAAACCAAACTGACCAGAAAAATGAACACTTGAACATACATCAGTGTGATAAGAATTACCTAAAATGACAGAAACCATTTTTGGGAAAAATTTATTTAAGGTGTACTTTGAGTTTTTAGTTAGTAGCCCATGTCCTACCTGAAATAATTGAGGAGGAGGGGTTTATGACCTATACTGCAGCCCACCACCAGGGGGCAATCGAGATGTTTTGGCTTCACTTTTGGGGACCTCTCATGTTGTCCATCTTTATATACAGTCAATGGTTAATCCACTAATTATTGTCTTGATTAATCAATTAATATTTTAGTCTATAAAATGTCAAAATAAGAGAAAAATGCCCATCACAATTGGCCCATCACAAATCAAAAGGTGACATCTTCAAATAGTCTTGTCTTATCCAGCCATTGACTGCAAGGAGATGGATGACATGTAGTGCTGGGTATCGGTACTCAATACCTTTAAGATATCAACCAATATAACGCCACACCACCTAGCCCACCTACATTCCATCCTTTTTGTACACAGATATAGAAAACAAGACTATTTGTATGATTTTGCTTGCAGCCAATCACAAACGTCCTTCAATTTAATGTGACGTGTAATTGGCCCACGACCACAGCAGCTACAACCCATACACTCTTTGGTGTGGTGAAATTGAGTGTGGTGCATTTGACAGACTTGGCAGCTCAGCATGCTGAAGTATCAAATGGTATCTGTATTATTTTAAGAGCACTGGCATTAGTACCCATAGATATATATATACGTATATGCGATAAGTCAATGTTGCCACCATATTGCAAAGGTCAAGACTGCCTTTTGAACAAATACGAGTAGAGGGTATCTAAGTGCTGAAAGAAGGCAACTGGACTTGCTTGAATTTCTTGAAGACGTTTCACCTCTCATCCAAAAGGCTTCATCAGTTTTAATTGACTGGTGGGGAGTACATGCTTTTAACCCTGTGGGGATGTGGCCCCATCCTCCTGAGTTTTTCTGATACTCCCGCGACATAAGGAATGACAATGTTGTTCCGTTTTTTTGTCTTTTCCTCTCTGTCTGCTCTGGGTCTTTTAAAGGTTTTGGTAAAGGCCCAGTTCGGGTAACCACGGGTTTTAAGGGTCTTTTAAAGGTTTTGGCAAAGGCCCAGTTCGGGTAACCACGGGTTTTAAGTACTCAGGAGGATTTTCAACAAACACTGCATCCCAGTGCACTTCAAACCCAATAACACACTTAGGCAGAAACTTGTCCACCCTAAGGACAAAACACCCAGGCAAAAACAGAACAATGTAGTATATGCCGTTCAATGTAGCCAGGAGTGCACAGACCTGTACAATGGAGAAACAAAACAACCACTCCACAAACGCATGGCACAACACAGGAGAGCCATGTCCTCTGGTCAAGACTCAGCAGTCCACCTACATCTGAAGGACAAGGGACACTCTTTTGAGGATAGCAATGTACATATCTTGGCCAGAGAAGACAGATGGTTTGAAAGAGGAGTAAAAGAAGCCATCTATGTCAAACTGGAACTACCATCGTTAAACAGAGGAGGTGGTCTATGACACAAACTATCCGCCACTTGCAATGCAGTCCTGAGTTCCCTCCCCAGACACCCATCCACACCTGACTCAGCTGACCCCTAATGGCCCACATAGCCAAATGGGTCTACGACCAACATGTGACTTTAACGACTCCGAAACCCAGAACTCTAATGACCTCAACGACTCTGATGGGGCCACACACCCACAGGGTTAAAAGCCTGTACTCCCCACCAGTCAGTTAGAACTGATGATAAGAGGTGAGATTTCTTCAAGAAACTCAAGCAAGTCCAGTTGCCTTCTTTCAGCACTTAGATATACCATGACCTGGATGACTGAGAATCTTCATCAACATACAAGTAGAGAGAGCTCCTGATTTTATGGATAAAAAGCACTATAACGTTTACATTTCTCAATCGATTTCAACGAGTCGTTTTTATATTCAAGGGTGTTATGATCTATGTGGAATACAAAAAAGTTTTGTCTCCAGTTACTTAAAATCTGGATAGTTCGGCTGCTGGACACTCCATAGAGGAGTCAATGAGAGGAGTATTAACATTATAGACTGAATAAATTACTTACATGGTGAGAAATCATTATCATAATGAATTGTAAAAACTCACATTCTTGAAGCAGGATTTAACTTATTTTCCTTAGTTAATAGTTACTTTGTATAATTTAATGTAAATGAAATGTGCAGAAAATTTTCTATATAGCTGTTCTGGTGATGATAACAGCTCAGTGAAATTGCTGAAATGCTGAAAAAACAAAATCAACAAATACAAAGCGAATAGTGAGACTCTGCAGTCAGCCGGCTTTCTATAGTTTTACAGCAGGAGATAAACTCTAAGACATACAGTTACAAAGACAATTAAAAGATAAAATACAATTTTATTAATCCCCATATGCATTAAAACATATTTACATGATATAAGAAATTGTAAAAGTATAGTTACTAGAGCAGGGAAAGTATAGTATAGTAGATATTATAACTTGACTATACTATATTATTATGATTATTATTAGTAGTAGTATACTATTCACTACTTTTTTATTAAGTCTTGTTATTTTAATGCTTACTATATTGTTATTTATTACTATACATTATTTTAGTATTATGTCATTGTAATACTAAAATAATATACTCATACTACACATTATGTCATTAATAATAATAATATACGATTGCTGTGCTGTTAACCAAGAAAAATAATCCAAACCCATGCTTGATAAATGTGAGCTTTTAATTCCTCATGACAATGAAGTCTTCTTCTCCTCAGAAGGAATTCAGTTCATGTGAGCCAGATGTTAATAGTAGGTAATAATCTGGTACGCCCGCCCAAGATGGCGGCCTAAGAGAGGACGGAGCTCGCGTTTTCCCCAAACCCTCCTAAAATGGTATTTTAAGTCGTTACTTTAAATACATTTTGATTTCAGGCGTGCTTGTGATTGAGGATGAGTCGGAAAAGTCACTATCCTGCTCGCAATTCGCCTCCTAATCTACGAGGAAAGCTTCTGCCCGACTCCCAGGTAACGCTATCGGCCGAGATGGCAGAGACACCCGTTACATCCAAGAGTCCTCTTAATGAGAACGTGGCGGCTGAGTTGATTAACATCCGAACTATCCTCGAGATGCTGGCTTAAGACATGAACGGGGTGAGAAGTGGTATCGAGTCTCTGAACGAAACTATCAATAATCTCGGCGGTATGATCACAGAAGCAAGAATCTCCTGGCTGGAAGATGAGGAGGCTAAAGCTAACCAGATTATGGAAAACCTGGTGAAACAGAACCAGCGACTACAGGAAAAACTGACTGCAGTGGAGGGATTCTCCCGGCGTCAGAATATCAGAATCTCTGGGGTCAGAGGGAACTGAGGGCCGAGACTTGGAAGGATGTTTGAAAACTTTGTTGAGCGAAGCGCTGGATATTAAAGCCGATGCTTGGTATGAGATAGACAGAATCCACCGTGTGGGCACTACACCTGCAAGCGACTCAAGACCGAGACACATCATCGTCCGCTTTCTGCGAGACAAAGCCAAGTCGGCTGTTCTAGATGCCGTTATGACCTTCACGCTCGAAAACCAGCGACTCCAGTTCTCAAGCCCCTGCGGAGGTGAAACAGTTTCTCAGCGGCCGAGGGATGACGGAGGGACCCGCTGACGACAACGGAGGACAGGTGCTTTTCAACCCGGGGGAAAACGGATAAATCTGCCTTCCTTGGATCAGTATAACTAACCAAACTAACATTATGATCACTGCCTACAGTGTGAAAGAACAACTGGACAGTTAAGGAGGACTAAATTCTAATCGAGTGCTTTTTTTTTCATCACGTTACTCGTTACCCGCTTAGATATTAATGAACACAAAATACTTCAGTTATACTCATGGGATTTCTGTTTGCTTATTACTGAACGGGCAAGATGTGGTTTTTGTTACTTTTATATTCATGTAAGCCCTGCACAAGTTAATAATAATAATAATAATAATAATTGATTGGATTTATATAGCGCTTTTCAAGGCACTCAAAGCGCTTCACATATCGGGGGGGACTCATCCACCACCACCAAGTTAGGTCTATTTTAATTTATTTATGAAGGTATCAGCTTGAGTTAACGTGGTGGTTTACATTACACAATTCTATATGCTCCATTAATGTGAAATACCACCAGTTGAATTCTGACCTAGGCCTATAGTACTCCTGCAATTTGATCTGGCTACGAGTGATCCAGACAAGGGTAGTTGCAAGCTAACTATGCGACTTATTTATTTTTGAGACCCAAGTGATGGGTGGGGAAGGGCGAGTCAGGAAGGGAGCCATACATGGGATCATTGAGTTCCACTGACTAGCGTAAGTTTAGTTTTTTGGGGTGACTGCCGTTGGTGCCCAACTGTTCATGTTATGTTTTTTTTGTTTTATTCGTTTTATTTTTGTTTGTTTCGTTGTGCCTACAGTATTATACAAATTAGACTTTATTGGTCACTGAATTTAACCCAGAAATTAGTCATAACTTAATTTGGATAGACCAGGCAGGACTCCATAGGGGTAGTTGCCTGTTTACATTAAACTAGTTAACACTATGGTATGACTATATTTAAAATAGTTTCATGGAACATAGCAGGCTGCCACAATGCTATTAAAAGGAAAAAGATCCTTACGTATTTGAAACAGGAAAAGACAGACATAGCTTTCATTCAGGAGACCCATCTTAATGATGAATCTATAAAATTTAAAAGAGACTGAGTGGGTCAAATTTATTATAGTACATACTCCAATAGGAAAAGAGGTGTGATCATATTGATTAAGAACTACGATTTTCAAGTACTCAAATATTATGCTCATCAGGAAGGTAGATGGGTAATCTTGGATGCTGTTATGGAGGGCCAGAGACTGACTATTGCTAAAATATATGCCCCTAACTCATCGCAACCACAGTTTGAAGTCTGTAATTTAATAAGGAGTATAGGTAATAATACCATCGTCATTGGAGGAGATTTTAACCGGGTCAGGGATGTGTATTTGGATAAATCCTCCCAACCAAGGCAAATCAATGATGTAATGACAGAGGAATTGGGATTGGTTGATGTATGGAGATTATTTCATCCCCAAGAAAAAGACTACAGTTTCTTCTCTCACCCACACTCTATTTATTCCAGAATAGATTATTTTCTCATCTCTCGCTCTCTGGTGAGCCAGACTCTCAGCGCTACAATTGGTAACATAGTGTTAACTGACCATGCCCCAGTTGATATAACTGTGTCTACAACAGAAAGCACAAAATGTTCACTGAGGTGGCGCTTAAATAATTCTTTACTAAATAATAAGGACTACTGTGAATATATTAGAATAGTAATAAAGGAATTTGGGGAATTTAATGAGGGTTCTATTGATGACGCTGGAATAACCTGGGATGCCTTTAACGCTTTTGTAAGGGGCGTGTTATTCTCTGCTAAAAAAAAAAATGGAGGGATAAACTATTGAAGTTAGAGCAAGAAATCAAGGAACTTGAGAAACAACACATGCAACACCCTGAGAAAGAAATATGGAATAAACTAATTAATTAAAAATATGAGATGGACAACATTCTACAGAAAAAAGTTGAATATGCTTTATTCTGCACTAAACAAAGGTACTATGAACAAGGTGAGAGAGCGGGTAAAGTGTTAGCACATAGGGTGAAACAGATGCAAACTTGTAATATCATTCCCTCCATATTTGATAAAAATAATAAACTGACTACTAATAAAAGAGATATTAATGAAGTATTTAAAATATTTTATCAAGAACTATACACATCTCAAGGACACGTGGAGGAACAAAAACTGACAAATTTATTTTCTTTTGTTAAAATTCCTACTCTAACTGAAGACCAAAGAAATTTGATAGAGGGAGAGATTACATTAGCAGAACTTAAACAGGCAATTCATAGTCTTCGGTTAGGTAAGGCTCCAGGTAATGAAGGATTTGCATCTGATCTTAAAAAGAAATTTGTAGAAGATCTTGCTCCAAGACTAGCTGTCTACCGGGATGCCTTACAGGAAGGTAGACTACCAGCCAGTATGAGATCAGCTGTTATTACCTTAATTCATAAAAAAGGGAAAGACCCCCAATATTGTGGAAATTATCTGCCAATTTCGTTAATTAATGTTGGTTAAAAAAATAATTTCCAAGATACTCGCTGCCAGATTGGAGAGGGTGCTCCCTAACCTGGTACATGCAGACCAGGTGGGGTTTGTCAAGAATAGATGTTCAGCTGACAATTTGTGCAGGGTATTACATATTATATGGAAAAGTAGGAATAATATTGACCCCATAGTTGTCTTCTCCCTAGATGCAGAGAAGGCGTTTCATGAAGTTGAGTTTGCCTTCCTTTTTTATACTTTGGAGAAGTTTGGATTTGGTCCCTCTTTTATGAAATGGTTACAGTTAGTGTATACAGAACCGATGGCTACAGTTCTGACTAATGGAGTTATGTCACCCTCATTTAATCTTAGTCATGGCACTAGGCAGGGTTCACCTCTGTCACCATTGATATTTGCCCTGTTTTTGGAACCTCTGGCAATTGCATTGCGTAAAAATAAGGATATCAAAGGAGTTCAAATGGGCCAGGAAGAACACAAGCTTTTTTGTATGCAGATGATATTCTTTTGGTTTCAAGTAATCCACATACAGCAGTATCTGAGATCTCTGCCATTATTGACTCATTTTCTGAAATTTCTGGCTACACAATTAACTGGGCCAAATCAGAGGCCATGCCTCTCTCTAAAATATGCCCTCCAGCCATTAGGGAATCGTGGCAATATAAATGGATGCCATCAGGTTTGACGTATCTAGGGATAAAATTGACACCAGGTTTGGATAAAATAATGCCAATGCTTAACCAATAATAATTTGGTTAAGATGATCATCTCTCCCAAGATTCACTATATTCTATATATGCTACCTTTAACTTTTCCTCCCAGCCTT
>JBBPCS010000253.1:0-15231 GCA_037974645.1 Hollardia meadi
TATTGGTATCAAAGTCAAAATTTTGGTGTCCTGACAACATTACTGTGAAGTATAATGGCGGTCCAGCCATATACTAGATTTTACCTAGTCTTGCAAGACAAAATAGTAAAAAGCACATTTAGGCTATTTGGCAAAATAAATGAAAAACTGTGAAAAATTCATATGCAGATATTTAGAAGGCAATTTTCCCAGGTTCACCATATTTGTTTAGCATGTCAAGACAAAGTACAGTTGTAGCTGATGTGGAATGCCATTAGTTTGACCATAAATGAAGGTACTGGACAAATAAAATGTAATTCTTATTGGGCATTGGGTATGCCAACAAAAAAAAAAAGCACAGTAACATGTAATGGCTACAATTTCTGTGCTCCAATAAGTCTACATACTCAGGCACAGACCTGTCTCTTCCCATTTTTTTATGTTGCATTCATTGTTATGTAAAACCAAAAATAAACCCATGTTAACCCAAAAAATGTCACAAGTATCACCTTCCAAAATTTCTTAAGAGGTGTAAGATCCAGATTTTTCTGTTTTTGAATAAATAAATATGATTGAGTAATTATGTACAGTATATCATAGATTTTGGCTATACTTAACCAGCTTTGAATATGAAGGGTCTTGTTTGCTACAATAACACTCAACATAGTGTAGTAGTTACAACATAGCTCTGGTGAAGCATTTGTTTTGCCTTTCCATTTTGTAACTTCACATGCACCACTTCCGCTCTGACAACTGCCACATGGCTTCAAATTTCTCCCCGACTGTGAAACATGTGTTTGCAGGCTTTCAGAGGATATTGTGGAAAGTCATAAATAATAAAATTTCATGTTCATGACTAAGTGCAACCTTGCAAACAACCGTGCATCTTCCTGTGTAAAGTCCTCGGACACACCAATATTATCAATAGCCACATGGCATCCTCTTTACTTGGAGTTTATAGTAGCCGACTCTGACATTTAAAAGCCTCTGACCACACGCCAATAGTATATTTAGCAATTCCTTGTAGTGATATGCTAAGAAAAAGCATTAAAAATCTTGTTGTTTTCGTTTGAAACACAGTATAAAAGATTTTTTTGTAATCTCACAAATTAATTATTCCTTTGACCAAATAAAAACATGAATTCTGTGGAGGCTTTTTCAAGACTTAGCCAGAAAGTTTTAGCCAGTTTTGTGTAGTTATATTATGAAATATATATATAGTATCAATGTATGTCAATTAGTTTGATGCTATGTATAAAATAAACATTAAAGCTGCCAACACAGATTGGATTACCTTTGTCCATATTGCATTGGGTTGTGTAATGTCAAGTTGTTTTGTCATTGTTTTGCAGTGTGGAATTCAAAGCTGCTGACTTCAATGACCTTGTGCAGTAAATGCCTTTAAGACCATCAAGCCTCTCATATCAGCTTCCCATGCCTGAGAACAGTCATAGGTCTGGGCCACACATCCGTTTTTATTACACTGCTTGAAATATACACACACAATCGTGCTCAAAGTGAGCATAGCTCTGTTATTACCAAGACAACAATATCTGGGTTGTGGTTTTAAGTTCCGCCAGCCCAGACTCCATGAGGAATTTGAATGACTTCTCACATCTAACTATGCAATAGCTGTATGTCTTTCTGAATGTCCTCCAAATACCTAGCGAATCATTCATCTGATCTACTTTACACTCGGTTGGTGCATTGCTGGAGACCCAGGGACATGCAGTGTCACATTTGGGACAATTTCCACACGCAACACTGTAAATATTAATAAAGTTTGAATAAAGAAGTGAACAGCGCTCTGTACAGCAGTGGGGGGTTCAAGGTTTAACTCGACTCCGTGAGTGAGATACATATGGAGAAGAGACGAGAGACAAACAGTCAGAGAAATAAATGAGTCAGAGAAAAGTTCACATGCAGTTCCGTAAAAAGAGAAAACTAGATAGTGAAAACAGAGTTTACTGTAGATGGTGCTCAGCACGCCTTCAGCTTACTTTGAAGAAATAGCAGGAGCACCGTGTAGGAAGCTAAGCAATAAATGTACTGCTGTGGACCAAGGCAACCATCCAACACAAGGCCCACCTCAAAAATTCAATATCAGTTTAAATATACTATATATCACTCTCTCTCTAAACATTTCTCCATCCCCCCCGTTAAAAGTCATTTCTGTGCCGCTGCTGTAAAATGATAACGTAACATCACCATGGCACCATTTGTCATAAAACAGAAAATGACTCAAAACTGACTAATTGAAACTAAATTGCTTCAATCATTTTCTTTTTCTTTTCAGACTGATGCAGCTCTTATTTAAGAAGGTTTTAGCTACTCCCTAAAGGAATAGCACCATCAGAAAAACGATGAATGATAAATTAGAATAAAGATAGCAATTGAAATCGTGTTTATAATAACAATTTATCAAACAACTGTTGAAAAGCAGATATTTAAATCTTTTTTACATTAAAAAAATCAACTAGCCTGTATCGCAACGCCCTAACTGTACATGAACCAAACATATCCTCCCAAAGGCCCATTCTGACCCAAGAAAAACCCTGTATTAAAACTCATTTAACTTACTCTATATGTTTACACACATCTGGTTAGAACTGTGCATTCAGGTGGGCCCAAAAATAATACTAATGGACAACATATGACCTGTGGATATAGAGCATGTGTTGTATTTTTTTTTTTTTTACTCTTTTTCTCCATATATTATAATGTCAACAGTGAAGCTGCTCTTTTATAGGATACCTTGAGTCATAAAATGTATGAAAAAGCCCTCTGCTGACCCAAATTTACATTTAAATTAGTTTCAGAAAACCCCTAGTCTCTGTGCCTAATAACACATACAGAACACCATAAAATACATCTGGTTCCTAGCTTTGAATGGGTTATAGTTGCTTTAGAAAAGTATGGCCTTTATTACATAACAGATTGTTGCTGGCCTTCACCTGAAATGAGAACAAATTGTTTTCTCCTGCTTTATGTGGTGAGATATTCTTACTCAATGCTGATAGACGGAGTCAGGCATTACAGTACTTGCCGATTCAAACAAACATCAATGAAAAGTAAGCTGTTGTTTGGATGTATATTCAATAAGCTATTTCTGTAAAGACATTTCACAAATATACACCCTACTACATTAAAGCCAAGATGATTGCTGTAATATCTCATCACAAGTCTGGAGCACGACTGATAATTTATGAGATTCTGGGCACACGGTCATCAATGTATTATTTTTAAACATGCTATTTAAGTCTGCCTGGACACCCAATAAACACACTGTATATTTAGTTTGTGTCAATAGGAGTCATTAGTGCATCTAAACATTAATATATTCTTTTCATAAGAGTGTCAGCACAGGCACGCTTGACTGTCAACACTTAGCTCTTACTGCCAACAACTCCTTAATCCAAGTGCGACAACTCCACAACTGACAAATATAACGAAAACAAAGACAAAACACCAATTGAAAAAGGACACCTGGCTTCCACATTCCTCTTTCTAAGGTGAAAGTCAAAGTAATCTGCAAAAGTTGTAAATGATCACATGAAAAGATCAGGACCATGTGGAGAATTCATTACAAGACAAAGTCAACTCAATAGTAAACTTTCACATAGACAAAGTGGCCAATTTATGTATTGATGGCAGATGGCATTTTTTCAGATGGAAAATGCATATCATTTAGACCACTCCCGAGGAAGCTCCACAGTCACAGTCATGGTCATCCACCCGTGAGGTTTGTAGACAACCTTGGCATTCCCTCCTCCCCCTTGCTGTAGGTTGTGATTCACACCAAAAACAAATATGCAATCCCCTTTCTTGGCAGGCACCATCTCTGACAACGTGAGTGCGCTTCGCAGAGTCATTGGCATTCCAGCAAGGATTTAATAGCTCAAAGAACCAAGGAGGCAACACTCAAATATCGGACTGGGAAGCAGCACCACTCAAGGGGATCACAGGAGTGCTGAGGTGAGTTCATCATTCATCTTTCATACAGCAGCACTCTTAGATGGAGGTGTATTTAGTATTTAGAAATGGCTATAGTCTTCAACACTGAACTAATCCTGTGGCTGGTTCACTCTTAACATATAGTCCAAAGATAACACTAAGTTAATGTGTGTGTAATCTGTGGAAAGGGCCTAAACAAAATTGAGATTAGTAAGGGCTCTAATATCGCTTCCAGATTTTGCTGCTCTGTTTATTTAAATTTGTATTTTTTTGTGTGAATTTCTTTTCAGTCATTGAGTCATTTCCTGGCGTTAAGAAATGTAAATATATGCTAATATACACTTCCAATAGCAATGGCTTCTTACAATGGCAAAAGTCTGGTCACAAGTTCTTATTGTTGCTGTCAGGCAGAAAACTGGTATCTCCACATTTTGTCATTTTTTTCATAAATCAATACTGTTGGTCACCCTTTGTGCCTGGATGTGGGTTTTACACATAAAAGTATCTGCCCATATAAAGACACAATACTAAGTTTGATGTCATGCTGTTCAATTATTTTCAGAGCACAAGGTTTTTTCATTTCCTGAAAAATAACAGTTTTGGACATACAAGGTTCATGCCTAACAACGATGTTATGCAACTTTTGGCAAGTCAGCAATTCAGAATATTTAATACATATTCATAATTCTATTGATATGTTATGTTACACACAAAAGGCTATCGTAAATGATACGCATTTTAAAACCATTACGGACTACAGTGCCGACTTTATGGCTTAAAAAAAAATAAAAATCTACTATTCATCCTTCACCTGTTCACTTGTTTCTCTAGTTTTTACTGCTCCTGAAAAAGATACATTTCAAACCATTAAATCTATTTCTAACTAAGGCAAAAAGAGAGTGCTTAGTCATAACCCAAATTAAGCAAACCTGCCACTCTCAGCTCCTTCACATGATCAGCTTCAGCGTCGACTCCATAGATAGCCACATGCTTTCTGAACATGCCTATAGTAGTGGCTTGCTTTTAATCATTTTTATGATGCTCTCATACACTGAGTACACTGTCCAGTGCTGTATTTCAGTGCTGGTCACATAAGCAGCTGGGAGCATAGACACAGGCCACATGAAACCCACTAAAACCAACTCTCACAGCAAGGAGGATGTTTGCTCAGTGGAGTGGAGCTCAAAATGTTTGTGGAGCGCAGTAATTTGAACGTCTTACAATTAGCATTCAAGAGCACACTGCTTGGGGGGGGGGGAAATAAGTTAAACAGCATGCAATTTGTAGTAATGTAAAATGTTTATCATATTTAGCACATAACTGTATACCGTTACAGCATGTTTAGCACAAACTGTGACTATATACGGTACAACTTTAAAATGTGAAATTATTGAGACACTGATTTAGTTGCCGTTTTGACAAACCAAGTTAGGTGCAAAATTAAAACTATGACATGTCAAGAGTTGGAGTGCAATAAAGTCCAATGGCATTTTTGTGCCATAGAACACCAGAATAAGGTAATCTATACACTTTTTAAACTTTGTCATGTGAAGAGTGATTTACAAGTATATCAAGATGTCAAGATGGGATGTTAAGTTTTATGTAGCATGTGACCTATCAGATGACCATCCAGTTCTCTCACCTTCCAACAGCCATGTACCTTCGACAGCCTAAAATATCACACACCTATACTCGGTGGTGCTAGGTTAGTGCAAATACTTTATATGAGAAGTTACAAGTAGTGAGTCATGTCTGAAATTAAAGTTCCGTCTGGCGACTTTATCAATAACACTGTGGCCAAAGTTTTCTAGAGCATTTTAATGCTGATAAATCTCATGTCATTGTTTCATTGTGAGACTGTCCATGAAAGGCCTGTTTTCCCAATCATAAAAACGATGCACCTTGTTCACTGAACTGACCTTTTTTGGCTCAAACTTAGCTCTATGAAATGGCTGCAATACTCTGATTAATTTTAATTAATTTTTTAAACTTTAATATGTCTCTAAAACTATGTTGGAGAGATAAAGAGCTGAGTGTTTAGCTTGAATTTAGTTCTGAAATAGCTCTTGCCTCATGGGAGAAAACTGCAGTAATGCCACAACAGCAACAGTATAGCGCCCTAAAGACAGTAAAGTCAGTTGCTCAGTTGCTCATTCAGCCAGTCTGTCAGCCAGTTTGTGTTTGCTGATTTACCTGAAGGTATACAGGGCTTTACAGTCTTGCTGTACTGCATTTACACCCTGCTCTGCCACTAAATCAGAAATATAAAACTCAGCTCATATACAATGCACAATCTAGACTGCATTGCCACTGCTGTGCATTAGCAGACACATCAAACAGTCTGGTCCAGTTGGGCGTTATAAGTGTACAATCTATAGTGATGATAAACAGGGCTGTTAGCTGTAGTTCTACCTGGTCTGAGGAGCTGAGGAGTATATGCAGTCAGTTTCAATCTATTTTTAATCAGACATTACAAATATACAACAGGGCTGTGTGTGGTATAGACATTAGTGGTGAGTTGAGCTTACAATCAATATTTGGGAACACAAGCATCTCTCCACCAAAGCTATAAACCAAAGACCTCGAACAAAAAAACCATACAGGGAAAAACAAGGAATTCTTGCAGTTGTGCCAGAAAATATAGTCTAGCTCCAGGCAATACCCTGCCTGTTGGTCACAGTCACCTTTACCAAAAAACTAACATATAAACCTACACCGTGATTACAACGCAAATTCCTGAGGGATGCATAAGGGAATGCCAGAATCACCCAAAGGTTGGGTGGTCCGCTATACTGATTGACAGTCAATGACAGTCAAACAGACCATGTCAACATAGTTGTCTAAAGGTTATGGCATCACACTTTTAAAAAACAGGCTGTTGATCTTAACATGTAGGTTGCTCTAATTGCAAGGACTTGTGCTAATATTAGCTACTTGTCAAACTGTTAGCTAAGCTTACTCAGAAGCTAAAGGTCAAACTCCAGTTAAAGGTGGAGTTTTCTTGCAAAGTTTACATTCAGTGTTGCTGAAAGTTCTGTTCCTGAATGTAACATTCAAGCACTGAAACTTTGTGAAACAATGTGATGTCTCCATGTGAAGAAAATAAATTTCCCCTTGAGAGCAAGAAACTTTAAAATAGCAGGATTAAGTGAAAAACTTACTGACAAGACGTTTATTGTATTTTAATGTCCCGCATTGTATTGTATTGCCATTGTGTCATACTAAAAAATAACTCCTAAGATCACAGTGCAATAACTAGACTGGAGAGAGGCCAATGGTTTTGTTTTGTTTTTCGCAAGTCAGTACAATTATGATCCTCAGTCATATGAAGTTACTATATGCTAAGCATAGAGTTGGCTTTCTAAACAAATATTAGCATTTCTGTAAATCCCCTTAAGGTCCATCAACACTGAATACATTACAATTAATGATCCATCAGTCTATTTTTGTCAAGTTACATTTGTCATTCTAAGTTTAGCAACCATGCGGGTAATGAAAGATGGCTATGTTCTAGTAGAGATCTCTGCTGTAAATGGAAGAGACGGATCATAAAGAGCATGTAGTTATTTAAACATCTAGCCAGCAGCTGTAAATCAAAGCAAATATCCTTAAATATCGATATTACATCATGAGGTTCATGGGAAATTCTACACTCCAGTTCTAATTTCAAGAGGATTTTAGTTTGGGCACATGTGATAACACTCAGCATACAGCAAGTAGCTGCATGGCATGATCATCATGTTTCTTTTAGTGTATACTGAGAGTCTGCAGTGGAATCATGGCCAATAGTGGAACTGTTTCATTTTGAAATGTACGTTCCTGTGGAGAAGCTTTTTAACTTTCTCCTGAATTAAAACTGTCAGCCCCTCCAGGTTCTTGTGATCTTCCAAATCACAACATTGAAAACATGGAGGTTAGCAACTTTTCTATAATTTTTTTAAAATTTTTTTTTTTACAGTATGTCAAAATAAAATTGTGCAAACACTGCACTTTTCCAAGTCTACTCAAATGTAATCTCACCACACAAACCTGTCTTAAGTTGGTCAACACCAAAAGATTTTTTTGCGCTCAACTGAGAATGTCAAGAAGGGCTTCTTAGATTTAATCCTTATACAAATATGGCCTTATTATTATATTATATATTGTTTTGACAAGGGAACTATTGAAAGGGAATTATTAATTGTATCAAAAAATTCTTTCCTATTTCTGCTATTTGAATAGATGAGTGGAGACATAAATACTGTGCTTATATCCCTTCCATCATCTATTACAGTTGGGCAAATCTTGCTGAATCCATCGAGGGATCAAAGGACCCAAGATGTTGAGACAATCAGTAGTGACGGATGGTACAGCCGCTGGCCAAGGTAAACGCTTGAGTGTGAGCTTATTTTCTACAGCAGGCATTTAAAAAGATCGGCCAATATCAATCTTGATCAACATCAACAGTTTATATTTCTTATGACTTTTATTTCAAATTCGTAAGGTCTATTCGCAACACAGAGGGTACAAGCAACAAAATAAAACTAATAATCTGAATCTAGAGAGAAAACAGTCTCCTCAATATGGGATTAGTGGATAATATCAAGCCTTAAATCTAAAGGAACCGCATCTTGAATATATTTTTCTCTTTGTTTTAGAAAATAGATAACACAAGTTCATTATTTGTATGACCTTCAATAATCATTTAACAACTTGGTCCAGGTAGAAATACTCTATGTCTGAAAGATATTTAAAACAAATCTACATTCAATTAGTTTTAACTCCTAAACAGACAAAAAAGTAAAGATCTATTCTGAAGGAAATTCTGAATATATCTATATTATATATTATATATACATCTAATATTTCTAATAACTGTGTATTTTTATGTCTCATGCCTCAAACTACTTACTAATTAGTTGCTATTATCAAGCCTACAAATTAGGCACAAAGGATTTTGGCTGCATTTCACTGGAATACTATTCAAATCAGTTTAATTTGTCATTACTTGACTGTACAACAGCATGTACACATTTAATGTACACATAGTCTATTTAAGGCTAACAGGAGCTATTAAAGACTGACATATGATCTCAACAGTGTAAACTGAGAATTAGATGGTCTTTACAGGCTTAATGCAAAAATGCATCTGAAAATGAGCAACAGAATCAGATATTTTCCATATTCATGTGTCATTGTTTGCATTGATAAATTATAGCACATGAAAAATGCTGCAACCTGACAATGCTGAAAATATTACACAGTTTAATCTGTGCTGATGTGCTTAAGTTTCATCCCCCAAATCTTATAATGTAGCCTTTCAATGCGCCAAATGCTGCTGTAGTATTTCAATTCCAATCCCGCGGTTTAGTTATTGAAGTCTAATCCATAATCCAATGCTAATGTTGTGCTGACATGTGCTGTATATGCTCTTTGACATGTGCCTCATCAGGTCCTGATGCAGATAACTGCAATGGTAAAGAAGGTAGGCTTAGGGTACGAGAAGGAAGCCGTCATCAGCTGTCTTTTTTTTTCCTGACTGCTCATGAAGGCATGAAGAAGTGATATCTAATGGATTTATTAATATACTGAATGGGCGCACATATATATTGTGCGTGGATATGTAGGTGCATCACTACATATCTGATCTCAGGTTGAATTTTAGGTACAGATTCCAGAGGAAAAAAAAGGTTAAAAAAGATAAAGCTATTGAAATGTAAATGTATTTAACATGTGACACAAGAGAGTCTTCTACGCCAGAGCCACATATGTATAGCTGAGGATAATCATAAACTGATACAGCGAGTAACATTAAACATTCTAATATGTCATGTATTAGAATGTGTTTCAGCATGGTTTATACGGGTGATAATTTGATTATAAAACAGCAATATCTTTGGAAGGTTGGATCGTCATGTTTTTCTTTATTTTCTCTTTCCAGGTGTTACATGTGTTGTCACTGACATTTCATTTTCCAATGCTCACAGTGGGGATCAAGAAAAAATCTAGGGTCCCCGGGGTGATGATTACACAGTTTATCGAGACGCTGCCGGAGGGAAAGAGCCATCCAGACTTCACCCGCAAGCCGATTGCTTTGACCATCCAAGAGGGTAGGATTGATAATATAAAAATAATTTTAAACATTAATCTCACAGAATTTTCCAATATGGAATTTCCATGATTCTGCATAATGGATTAGATCCATGACTTTCATCCAGTGGGAGCAGAGCCCTGCCATTCAACCCTCAGACATACTAAACACACACTAACTTCAGCTCAAAACCAGGAAAAGTGAGAAATTATCAAGTCTATGCTGTTATCATTTTGCATAAGGCAAATTATTCACTGTATGCATTTGCAAACAAGCATTCAATTACAAATCAATAATCATACTAAATACCACAAACACAGTGTTTTAAGTGGCAGGGTGACCTTATCCTTGTTTTTTGGTTTTTTTACAGGCAAATTTGCTTTTTTCAAAGCCATTGTCACTGGAGACCCACAGCCGAGTGTAACGTGGAGCAGAAATAATGGAGATGTGTCTGATATGTCAAGATACCAGACTAAATATGATCCCCTTTCCAATGAGCATACATTTGAGGCAAGTGATTCGAGCTATCAAATCACAGCGACACGAAACAGCAACATGCTGATGTAAAGGAGTGGTATAAATAGCAACGAAAAAAAAAAGATAAATAGAAAAAGAATGGAGAGGAAAAAAAGAACAAGCAGCTATTTGATTACATTAATGTCTTCTGACCCATCAGTTTGCTTTACCAATTACTTTTTCTACAATAAGGGGATTTTACTCATCCTGAGAAGAGCACATTCAACAAAGTCAGTTTGATGAAATGGGCTGAACATGTCTCCACCATGTGCCTCACTGCTGTGTGACATGGAAAATGTAAAATAAAAGGCACGCAGTTACACATCAGGAGGCTGTCTACCACATGAAGCAGTGGGTAGAAGCTGCACAAGAGTATTTCAATCAAATCGGTCCGTCAGGTGCAAGATGTCACAGGGATATGTATATATTAATATACTGTAGCTGTTCACTGGATACTGCATAGCAGTGATTCCAAACCAGGGGTAATACCCCAGTGGGCACCTCTGCAGTTGCCAGGAGGCACAGGGAAAGACTGTGCAGCAGCTAAGTTAATTTGGATTTTAAAAAAAGGAAATTATGATGTCTTTAAAATATATAAAATATATATCCATACTTTTAACCAAATGCTGCATAAAACTAGCAAGCAGATAAGTTGAAATGAATTTCTTAAATAGATGAAAAATTCAGCTTCTTCCACTCCAAGCGGAAGAAGAACAAATGCAAACTAGACCAAAAAAAAAACAAAAAAAAACATACCAAGCAGACCAGCAAAACCATAATATCCACTTTCTCTAATAATATCCACTTTAAAATCCAAATTAAAATCAGAACTTGAACAATAGTGTTGATTAACGGGTACTTGAGCTGATCTGTTATAGTTCTATTATATTGAGCATGTCTTATATGTTGCAGATGCCAAATGTTATGCCAGATCAAGCTGACACGTATAAATGCTTTGCCACAAATGAATATGGGCAAGCTATGGTCACAGTTGTCCTGAACGTTATTGAAGGTAAGGATTATTTGCTCGCTATGAATATGACATATTAATGTAGCTAATATTATGCAGAGTCATTCACTCTGACATGGCATACGGACTCAAGTGTTATCCCAAATCTACTTCAAACTGAGCTGACACTTGGATCCAAATTTGTCACTTCTACTACTTCATACCCTTGTGTGTATTACACTCATTCAGTACTTGGCATTCTGCAGTCCCTCTTGTATGTTAATCACATGATTATATTATGAATGTGAGTACCCTCTTCTTTTTTCAGTTGGTTTCAAAATGAAGAAAGCCGCACAACAATCAACTGAAGCCAACGGTGTGAATTTTAAGACTGTACTAAAAAGGAAAAGGTAGGTTTGTGTTACATATGTTGATGGACTTGTCTTCTATATATTTCCGCGGTTCTTTTACTAAACGCACTCGATTTTAATTTACAGTAAGATCCGTCCAAAGTCTGAGCAACCTGAGAGAAAAGAGGGTGAAATTGATCCTAAATTTTGGGAGCTCTTACTCAGCGCTGACAAGAAAGACTATGAGAAAATCTGCACAGAGTTTGGAGTGACTGACTTTCGCTGGATGCTCAAGAAGCTAAATGAAATGAAGAAAGAAAGGGAAGAAGAACAAGCTGAGGTTTGTCATATTTTTTTTTGTGATTATGAGGTTTGATGTTGACTACACATGCTTAGATTAATTCTAAAACGTTTATAACCATTAATTTGAAATAACGCTTATTGCTTATTCTGCTTTTGCCCCAGTTTGTGAGAAACATATCTAACCTGAGACCTATTCAGGTCAATGCAGATGGCACTGCATCCTTTGAGATTGACATGGATCTTATTGAACCAAGCAGCTCCATTTACCTGTACAAGGTAAGTGTGGAAACAAATTTATATCCCTCCTTATAGTCCCACTCCACAACAGGTCAGGAAGTTACCTGAATAAAGTAACGGGAGTCATTCTCTGTCCCTGAATTACCACAATTAACTTAACTGCAATCTGTCAATTACTTTTTTTACTACTTGTCTTTTATCAAGTTATTTAAATGTCCATTTGTGTATGAAAATGTTTTAAAGTACAGTAATGCTTTTCATTTGGCATTTCCCCAGCTATTTTCTTACTTTCTTCAATTATATAATTTCCACACAGGATGGTGAAATGATTCCATATACAAAGGAGTTGGGAGATAAGATTAAGCACGGCCTTAGACAAGTGGGGAAAAAGTATATTTTCAGTGTGAGGGACCTTATGCCAGACGATGCTGGACTGTACCAGGTGGATGTAGGGGATGTGAATATGTTTTCCACTGATTTTAAAAGTAAGTTTTACATTTTCACACAAGACAAATTAGTACACTCAATTTAAGCAAAGGAAGATAATGGTTTTTTTTATGCAAACACAAAATAACCCTAATTAAAATAAAAATGAACCACTTTTTATATCTGTATTACAGTCCCTATGGTGGATTTCTTGGTGAAAATTCAGGAAGTGAAGGCAATCGAGAGAGAAGATGCTGTTTTTGAATGTGTCCTGTCAAATCCCTTTTCCAAGATTTTGTGGTTTGGCAAGAATCTGCCACTGGAACAAGGGGATAAATATGATATTGAGGTTTCAGAAGACAAGCTCATTCACAGGCTGGTGGTCAAAGACTGCATGGTAATAGACAAGGGAATTTATTCTGCTTGCGCTGGAATAAAGTCCTGCAATGCGTGGCTTATTGTTGAAGGTAAGATATTATACTCCCACAAAACTAAATAATATTCAACAATGGATAGTGATGATTTGTAATAGAATAAGAATGAGAAACAACAAGATGTCTGATACATCATACCCATTGCTTTTGATGTTGTGATATTGCATGTTTTTTTGTTTGTTTTTTTAATTCAGCTGATAAAGATGCACAAAAGGGCAAGAAATCTGCCAAGAAAACAACAAGGGCAGGAGGATCTGGGATGGATCTGCAGAAGGTTGCCCAAGAGCAACAAGCAAAATTAGAGAAGGAGAGAGAGGAAAGGAAAGAACAGATTAAAGTAGCGAAAGAAGCTGCGGCAGCTGCACCTCCACTTGAATCCCCTCCAGCTCCTGCACCCGCTAAGGCTCCAGCTGTGGCTAAACCCGGGGCCCCGAAAGACCCTGAAGCCAGTAAGACCGACCAAAAACTTAAATAAACAGGGTGTTGAGTTCAAAAATGAGGATGCTATATTGGAAAAACTTGTTAAATATCCAAACACGTGAATTTTAATTAGCATTTAACATTGATATTTATTTATGTGGTTATTATGTGATTTTGTTCATCTTCATTCATTGTAACATCTTAATTGGCATATAATGCTATGATAATTTGTTGACATGGCAACCACTAACTAGTTTTATTGGTTGATAGAAATGGTCAGAGAGCCAGCAGCAGTGGATCCACCAGCTGTGGAGGGTAAGAAACTTGAATGGCTGTGACATCCTCTGTGACAGCTATTTGAAATAATGGCTTCATTATGCCGGTATCCTTTACCAATTAAAAATCTCTGCATCAAAGATGTTTAAATCGCTGCTGAGGTCACTGTGATGTTTTGTTTTTATGTTGTGTTGTCAGCTCATTATGCGATTGTCTGCCTGTTTATCGTCAGTTTTTGTTTAGTATTATGTAGCCAATTTAGATTTAATCAATATTCTTAGGATGAGCAGATAGATTGGTTGCCAAGCTACTACACAGTAATGTACAGTGGCCTGCACCTGGCTGACTGATTTAATGACAGTTTTGTGTCTTGGTTGATATTGTGAAAATAAGATTGTGAAATATGCTCAGAATTAAGTGAATATTGGAACATGGGAAATTACATGTACCAATTATCTTTACCTGTCCACAACTTACAATGCCTGAGATTCATCAGCAACACATCATGCAACTCACCTACACTATTTTTCAAAGCATGCTGTAGTTTATACGATTTTCATGAAGTGCTTTCCACCATTCAATTTCACTGCCATATGGACGTCATCTTACCATGACCGTCTTAGGTGATCCATCTCAGCAAAATATCTGGTCTTATTCTTTGTGTTACATTATTAACGCTTCGGTGTCCAACTAGTCTAGAAAACAGACATGATCCTTGGTACATCTATTAGCTACAATTCTTAATTAAGTTCTCTAAAAGCTGTTTTTCACAGTCCCCTCAAAAAACATTAAGATGTTTAAGAGTATTCGTAATTTTCTGTCCAGTAGGTGTATCCAGTATAATGTCTTTTCCAAATACTGAAAAGACATTATCACCTCTTCCCCTCTCACTAAGAAAACCGAACGTAGCTACACAAACCACATATATCAATTAAAATAAAAAACTGGGGCTGTTTGTAGTGAAGTTTTTTTTACATTTCTGTGTGTCTACAAGCAAGAATATTATTGGACTGTAAAGCAGTATCATTCTGCAAGCAATTTCAATAACAGCTGTAATGTATGCAGTTAGCTAAACTTCTTCTGAGTCAGCCAGATGGGATAGATTTTAGCAGGGCTTAATACTTCCTATCATCTAAATGGTATGTTAAGCCAAACGGATTCTAATAATGTTTATACAGTTAGGTTCATAAGTATTTGGACAGTGACACAATTTTTGTAATTTTAACTCTGTACACCATCCCAATGGATTTGAAATGAAACAATCAGGATGTGATTGAAGTGTAGACTTTCAGCTTTAATTCAAGGGGTTGAACAGAA
>JBBPCS010000253.1:15331-34645 GCA_037974645.1 Hollardia meadi
AGGGGTTTTTCTTCACCAAGGAAAGAATTCTGCGATCATCCACTTTAGTTGTCTTCCATGGTCTTCCAGGCCTTTTGATGTTGCTGAGCTTGCCAGTGGATTCCTTCTTTTTAAGAATGTACCAAATTGTTGATTTGGCCACTTCATAAACACAGATTATCAGCTAAAAAGATGTTTTCATACCGTCTGTGATCGCTGATAGGTCATTCAGACAGGACATCAACAGCTACAGCTGGAGACTCGGGAAGTGGTAAGAGACACAACATGGGGAAAAATATAAAATTGAGGGAGTAATTTACTAAATTTAAATAACCTCTTGTTGTTATTGCTGTTAGGCCACTCAGCTAAGGAAGCAGGTGGCAGTGAAAGGAATACAGGAGGTGGTATGCCAGATACTGAATACATATAACAGATATTAAAATGCTAATAAAAGACTAATAAAATAACTTTTATTTGCATTAGAAACACAATATTTTTTTAATCAACAAATCAATAATCAAATTATCATATTCAATGTAACATTTTAGTTAAGTTACCATCATTTCTCTTGTACGGACATTTCACGAAAAAGAACTATAATCCATATTTTTCCTCTTACCTGTAGTGCTATTTATCCATCATCCACGAGTTGTCAAGTTTTGGAGATTTTGGCTCTAGAGCTGTCTGTTTTCTCTTAAATATAATGGAACTAGATGGCACTTCACTAAAAACAAGTTTTAAAAACTCAACAGCAATGTCTCTATTTTCTTTCTATCTACCTACACTGTATCACCATGCATAAGGAAACGTGCATCTACTCATGGACAAGTAGATAAGTAGATGCACGCATCCTTCTGAGCGGTGATATGGAAAGAAAATTGTTCCATCATGAAACTGCTCACAAGGTCTGCGGATTATACTGAGTAACAGGGTCATGATTTAGCCAATTTCCCCTGATTCTGAAGAGATTACTGGCGAGTTTTTCAAATGTATTTTTTGGTGCTTTGAGCACCATAAGTGAAGTGCCATCTAGTTCCATTATAGTCAAAAAGCAGAAATCTCTACCGCCGATGACTCCAAAACTCTTCAACTCCCATCAAAACAATCTAGATGGATAAATAGCACTACAGGTAAGAGGAAAGTCAAATGCTGATTCATAAATGAGATGGTGTGAAATACCACAACAGAATTCTTCATAACCTGCATGTAGAATAAACATTTTGAATGTAGTACTGATCCAAAGGCTCGCTGTTCAAATGTGTTCATGCCTTCTTAGAAAGTCTTGTGAGCCCATTGGGTTTCTGTTCAAGTTTGCTGAGCTTTATGTTTGCTTCTTGTCACTATGCTTGCTTTTAATGTCATGAACTTGCTTCGTAACTTATTTAACTTTTGAACCAGATCACACTCATTGAAAAACATATACCGGAGGTTGTAGTTAAATGATTTAATTTCCTTCCTAATTTTTAAAGCATTATTAACCTTTTTCTTTAAGCACAAGGATGTTATTCACACGAAATCATTGATATTCATGAACCATTTTACTTATCTCAACAAACATATTAATAAGTTCAAAATTAGGAGCATGTGTGTGGGTAATTATTTATTCTTGTGTACTTTTATTCAGTATACATATAATCCTAAACTGAAAACTGTGAGTAACTTTGTTTCATTTTGCTCAGAGCCTGAAATTACCTGTGGACTCTCTGATATTTATGCTCTTCGTGGAAAGCAAGCTGAATTAAATGTAAAGATGAACGCAGACAGCGACGGTGCCTGGTTCAAAGATGGAGAGCAGGTGAACCCCATGAATTAACAAGCTTCCTACATACTTTCAATATGTACATTTTACAATTTGGAAATGTACCTAACAAACTCATTTAGAGTAAATAGTAAGAACAAAAGTAAGAAAAGCTTTTTCCTACACTGTCAACATTAGAAATGGCCGCCAAAGAAGTGCAAAGTAACAAATAATCTTGTGTCTGTATAAAGTGGTTGTTTTTTTTTCTTTTTGCCAACTTGATAAGGTAGCAGAACATCATCTTTCACTTTTGATTTGCTAGCTGAACTCAGGTGCTGGGGTCACCATAACCAAAGATGGAACCTCTCACAAGCTGACAATTCAAAGCTGCAGAGATGATGACTCCGGAGTTTATCGTTTTGTATCAGGGGATCTAAGTACACAAGCAAAGGTCACTGTTGGAGGTATAATTTACTGCCCTCTATTGTAGAGCTGTACAGTATATTTACACAACAGTGTATATCAAACTGATTTAAACTGTGTTTTACACAGATGTACCTGAATTTGACCCAGACGACCTGCACAAGTTCTCCAAACCTGTGATCATAAGATTGGGCCAGAACGCTGCTTTCAAGATGCCCTTTCCTCCTCAAGAGTCTTTGGTGGTGAATTGGTTTAGAGATGGCACTGAGATCAAAGATGGAGGAGGAGTTAAGATAGTGAGGGAACCCAATCACAGCCGGCTGCTGCTCAGAGACTGCCTGCGGACAGACGCGGGGGAAATAAAAATCCAACTCAAAAACCCATTCGGGGCTGTGGAGGCCACGTCTCAGCTTATTGTGCTTGGTACGAAAAACAGAAAGAAATCTAATGAGAAAAGTGAGAAATACTGTGAGATAAAAGGATGAACTTTCTCGTATTTGTTCAGCTCTAAACATTCAAAGACATGTCCAAACATAAACACAACTTTCGCTTTACTAAGCATCATATTAGCATGACTACAACACTATAATTTGACACCATGTTTTCTAACAGATCGGCCAGGCCCACCCGAGGCTCCAGTGGAAACTGTTGAAACCACCTCGTCTATAATTGAGATTAAATGGAAGCCTCCAAGAGATGACGGTGGCTCCGCTGTCACCAACTATATCATAGAGCGTCAGCAGGCAGGACAGAGTCTGTGGACAAAACTTGGGGACGTCTCAGCTGACAAGACCTCCTTCAGAGACAGGAATGTGACTCATGGAAAGAAATACAACTACCGCATCTATGCAGAAAACCCTGAGGGCCTCAGTGACGCCCTGGAGACAGCTGATAGCATTATGGCTGGCATAATGAGTGAGTGTAGAAAAAAACCAAGTCTCATTTAGCCTTCCTCCCACAAATCCCATATTAATCTCCCTCAGGTTGTAATAAATGAAAATGCCTCTGGATAGGTTTTGTGGTTGTTTCAAATCGCTCATCACCGGCACTATTTAGTCACTGTGGTACGTTAGTTGCTCTAACTCCAAGAGGAATATTTTGCAACATCCTGCAGTAATGACATGTAGATTTCCTTAATTTATTAGTCCAAGTAATAAGTAAGTAATAAGTCTTTAATTATGTTTTAATTATTAATAATGAGCTTACTTGATTAATTTGACTCGTCATTCTTAAGTACTCTCCGGTCCACCTGGTGCCCCGAAAGTGGTGAGTGCTTCTAAAACCTGCATCAATTTGACCTGGACCCCTCCAGAGGACGACAGAGGAGTACCGATCATTGGTTACCAAGTGGAGAAACGAAAGAAGGATACAAATCAGTGGATTGCCCTGAATGCACTCAATGAACCTATTGAAGGTTTGTCAAAAACACATATGCACATACTATTTTGTTTTGATTAAAAGGATTATCTGCTTCTTTTTTCATATTTTTTTCCTGCAATGCTATTAATCCTTTTCAGACGTGAACTATGCAGTTAAAGAAATCACTGAGGGAGCAGAGTATGAGTTCAGGGTTTCAGCAATTAATGAGTCAGGATCAGGGGATCCAAGCCCTCCCTCTTCAATGGTGTGTGCAAAGAATCCCAACAGTAAGTAGTTAACTTTCTTCGTTTGTGTATATTAATTATTTGTCCAGAGCCGTTTGTTCGCTTTCTGCATTTCATGTTTTCATCCAGTGAGACCGTGCTTCAAAGACCCCGAGGACTTCATTGTTGTCAGAGCAGGAAATTCTGCACGTGTCAAAATTTGTTATGAGGTATGAATAAGCATAAAAGCTGATATGTTTTACTGAGCCATTCTTCTAGGGTATGAATCAAAAATCTATCTTTACAAGTCAGTTCTGCAGTTCAGGTTTTATTCCCCCATTCCATATAATATTCTTGAGTGATGTGTTTACTACAGTGCGACATGACTGCATATACCTCACACTTGATCTCATTTATCTGATATTGATATCTCCAGGCTGAACCTCCACCTCAGATCACTTGGCTGAAGGATGATGAGCCAATATCCCCGTGGATTCACATTATCAATACTGAAGGAATGTCTCAGCTCGTTATTCCCTCATCAAAGCGCTCAGATTCAGCCATTTACACCATCCAAGCCAAAAACTCTGTGGGTGAGGCTTCATTCGATGTTGAGGTCAGAGTCACGGGTAAGGACAAAAAACAGGGTTTTACACCAAGATTAGTGCAGAAAAGTTGTTGAAATAGTGTGATATTTGTGTGCAGGAACTACTGGTGGCAATTATTTTGCACTGGCACTATAACTGCATCTTAGTTTGACAATCCTCAGGTCTTTAAATGAGAACTGATATAATTGCTTGCATTGTGTTCCTCTGGCCAGAGGAGAACATTTATATCAATACTGGGCAACATTAATTGAGTAATATTTAGCTAGTTAAATGCCAATGTCACACCTATGTACTGGCAAACTAATGTCAAACCCTAATTACAACTTCTAATGGAATGAGAAGCATTATTCTAATGTATAACATGCAGTAATATATGATAAACATAGAACAGAAAATACAAATGAAATCCTGCCAACAACCCGCATAGGAGTGAAATGCCTCTTGAGTGGATTTGCAAGGTTTCAAAGCAACCTTATTAAAAAGAAATTAATGAAAATTGCTCCAAAAAACGGGGAAAACAGGACAAATGTTTAGCAATTTATTCTTTTCCTATCCAAGTAAGATACTTTGCATCTTATCATAATTGTTGCTAGATGAACCCAAGACTCCAGGGCCAGTTGAGCTGGAGCAAACAGTCCAGGGGAAAGTGGTGGTATCATGGGCTCCCTCTCCAGACCAGGAGCTCGATGACCGGCTGTACTACATGGTGTCTCAACATGACTCCAACACCCGAGTGTGGAAGACAGTGGCAGACCGCCTCTTCACTAACACATACACGGCCAACAACATCCTTCCTGGGATTGAGTACCATTTCCGGATCTATGCCAAGAATGATATGGGCCCCTCAGATCCATCTCAGTCACCTACATGGGGTGTCAACAGCAACAGAGGTGCGTTAGTTTTTCCAGTTCAGTTATGTTTGATCATAACTGCAAAAGGAAATTCCTTCACAGTTGGAAAATTCCTTCACAATGCCAAAACAGTGAACCAACACATGCATGACGCATGGTGGTCTCACAGAATCACTGGCATACCTGTAGACTATTAGACCAACTCCAAAGTGCAATCACAATAATGAATCTTTCAAGTCTTTGGATTTGTTATTGTACAGAAACCATTATTTCAGACCTGGGTAATACAAGCAAATTTCTTAAACATTGCTGGATCTTTCTCCATGTGATTATTCTATGAACTTTATGTTAATTTCAATCCTTTCCCTCTTTGATTTCTCCTGTCAAGTTCCAATAACTTCAAACGTAATTAAGTCAACGGATGTCTGCTTCGAGAGGCCTCCATCCATCTTGGTCCCTCTGAAAGTCCACACTCCGCCTAAAGGTTACCAACTCTACATGACATGTGCTGTCCGAGGATGCCCTACGCCTAGTGTGTCCTGGTACCTGAACGACGTCTGCATCAACTCAGACAACAACTATTACATCACCAACTCATTTGGTGTGTGCTCCATGTACATTCTTAGAGTCAGATCAAAAGACAGTGGTGAATATAAAGTTGTTGCAGTCAACTCTCTCGGCAAGGCAGAGTGTTCTACTAAACTTATTGTTCGAGGTAAGGTTTAAGTTAAGAGTAGCTTGGAATTTCTAAATTACCTGTTTAGGTTTATTCTTAAATTATCTTTTTTTCTGCTTTTTCTCCACAGATTAAAATGACATGACAGCTTCATGCAGCTTTTCCTCTTGCTGAGATATTCTGGAAAATAAGGAAGTGGGATGATTTGTTATGTAAAGTGCTGGTAAAAGCCTCTGAAATGGTCTCAATAGTAATTTATTTAATTTGAAATATGACTGATTTACAATTGTTACCCTGTCATCAAAAATAATAACTATATAGCAAGAATAATGTGGCAACTTGCTCTTACACCAACTGCAATAAATCAACAAACTGACAACTGTGTGTGGTGTTCTTTTTGGTTCTGATTCATCACTGAATTATGCCTTTATCAATACGTTTGCTATTTTTCTTCACCACTTTCACTGACAGGAAAAAGTTCTTTAGATCATTACAGAAACACGTTGCTAGCATGCCTTTCCAGTAGCACATAGACCCAAAATGTAAGCCAACAACACCATGCACATTGCAGTACTAGTACATTAAGTCGTTATGAACTGAGTGCACATTTTTAGTACACACACAAACCTGAGCTTCACAGTAAATTGTCTATAAGAAGACTCTACACGTTGCAGTTATTTAATTTTTTACATTTTTATTATAGCTACAAACATCAGACATCATCAGACAACTGTGTTAAGATAGATCAGAAAGAAAACCATCTATTCACATTACATACTACTGTATATTTAACTTACAAGGCCGACAAATCCAAAGTCCACACTGTACATATGTAAAATCTATAACCACTGGCGTCAATCTCAGGGGGACTTGATGGTGATGGGGCGGATTGTCTCCCCAAATAGATCATGGTAAACACATCTATGTCAAGTTAATAATATTAATAATACACAATGACACCAAATGTGCTGATTATGACACTGAATAGGACTTCATCACCTCACTCTTGACCTCACAATGGTTTGATCCAATGACCCCCATTGATGGTGGCTTACCTCAAGTAAGCACTTCAAAAAAAGGATATGTTAGACATTTCTTTACTTCTGCCACTCAATACAAAACAACACATTTATAATCGTCACCAGTCTCCATTTTCGCCGCACTGAATTACAGGTCACTCTTTATGTCAACTAGAGGTTCGCTGACGTTTGCTAGCTTCAGTATCATCAACCAGTGTTTGCAGCTGTTTAAATTCAAGCCAATGAGAGAAAATGGCAATGAAATATAGTCTTCTTTAGCTGGTAGCATAGAATGTTCCTTAGCAGAGTTACGGCACAATTTTGCTCTTGAGAAAATTTCATGTAGTTGCCCCTTCCAAGGTTTATATCAGATTTTTGCCTCCCGTCTATAACATATTCATCACTGATGAATGTAACCTTTTGACTCAACGCATGTGGCCAAGATATCTGATGACATTGTACTCACTGATTAGAGTAAAATAATGCAGCATTGCTATCCTATAATATTTCAAGCAGTAGTTACTGTACTGGCTTTATGTGAGGATGCTTACCTCATTTCCTCTGCCAGGTCAGAGGTGATAATTGTGTTTATTATGCACTCATGTCACAGCCTCTTTTATGAGGTCGGGGTGACTATTCAAACTGTCTGGATAAGTCACGCCTGTTTAACCTCTGACAATGTGAACCCAAAAACCTGCTCAGTGCAACGAGTCCAACACACCACCACACAACTATCTTTTTACAATGCCACAACAGTGAAAATATCACAAAAATTCTGCTAGAATTTCAGTTGAAACTTTGGCGGCTAATTGGATCAGCTAATTAATTTCAACTAGAGATAGTTTTATCAAATAAAATGTCTCATGTTTGTGTTTATTGACCCATAAAGTCCAAAGTACGGTAATCATATTACTAGAGACCTTGTGAAGCTGCCAATCAAAAGCTTTTGGTTGGATGCTTTGACTCTTACTGTACACGGCTATTGTGGATCCATGAATCATAGAGTCTCAACCAGGAACATTAACAACAGTAAAATAATGCCCAAATTTTACAGATTTAGATTCTTGATATTAGTATGTGATACACTTGATACGCTTGGTGCTTATAAATTGTCAACAGTTAATGGTGGAAAACTGTTGACTGGATATGCCCAATACAAGATTGAATGAACAGTCATAATGTATTTCCAGTGCCAGCTGCAAAGTGATCGCTTTCATAGGGATAGGTAAGAGGAAACGCCAGCCTTTACCACTGCTGTAATATGGGTTTTTAGCAACGACATTTCACCCATGTATGGATGTCTATGAGCTCCAAGCTTTTATCACCGAACAAAAAGGGGTGTCAACTTTGAAATATTGGATAGTGCGAAGAGTACACGCTGAAGACGGATAGTTGAATGTATTCAGTGAAGAACTGAAAGTAAGTCAATTTTTTTTTCATGTGTCAATAATCTATGTCAAATTATTTTATGACCAACATCATTTTTGGTGAGATTGAAACTCTTGTGCAGGATGGTTTCAGTCAACAAGTGGCACAAGTCAGGAGAACTATTTCCTGTAAATATGGGGCAACAGAGAAGCATAATTTTGTTGAAAGAGGCCAATATTAGTCCTTTGGGTTCAATCTAAATCTCACAAAAAGCCAAGAAAAAGTTACAATCACGTAAACCGTTTTTACAGACTTTTTGCTTTTACATTTTATGATCCGCCGACACGATGCTATTTTATATAGATGTGTAAAAAATGTCAGTGGCTGGGTTGTTAGCATAGCCTCACTAACCTGGGCCATACAACCACTACAGAAACAGGAGTGCCATCCTTATTGGGGTTTTAAAACTTTTTTCATATTACAAGAGTTCATGATTTTAGGATTTTGATACCCTGTAAAGAGAAAATTATGAATTGGCCTCTTGAGATCATCCTTTAATATCGATATTGAAGATCTTAACTGTGTGCCGTATTTCAGCATGAAACTATGATCAGTTTGCACTGAGACACATCAAAACCATAAAATAATACCTTTCGTTGCTGGGTTGTAAATGTTCAAGGTCAGATATCCTTTTTCACATTTTTCTTTTTTTCTCTGGTCCTTAAAATTAAAGAGCTGTGTAAAAAGCCTTATGGACATTATCTTTATATACAGCCCATTTTGTTCTAATTAAAATCCTTTCAGCTCTGAAGATACTAAAAGAATTACTCAACCAACTTTGAAATTAAAATTACTTGGCATTAACCATTTTTTGGTCATTCCACCCACTAGTACATGACTTAAAGATCTTGTGAGCAACAGTCAAAGTAGGTCAAAGTCATCTCCTGTGTACTGCCTATAAGCTGAGGGCTTAGTTAAAACAGTCTCTATTCCTCTCACGTATTAACTCTCTGGACATGCTTTGTTGTTCAACTTAGTAAATCAAATACAGAATCGGTGCTTTCTCCCTTCCAACAGAAAACAAATAAAATCGCTCGGAACAAACAGTTTGAGTTTAAAGTTTACTTTCAGTCTTTTGCTGGCAGTTGACAACTAGGAACCTCATGAGAACCACTATTCAAAACATAATTTTCAAAGAGTTGGTGGTATAAAAGAGATTTACGCAAACAGTATGTGCATTGGTTTCACAGTTTGATTCCAAGACATCCTGGTCCTGTCTATGTTTGGATCCTGAGTAGTTAAATTGCTGGCACAGCCACTTGACTCCACAGGCAGTTGGGCAGAGTCAGCGACTAGGTGAGATTTCACATTCCCCTTTTACAGCATCCCAGCATGTCTCCAAATGTCTGCACGGGGAGTAGGAGTTAGGACTCGTGGCATCCCCACTTTGACAGGCTGATGTCATACGGTAACGTAGATGATACATGAGGAGAACCTCCAAGGCAGAGTTGCTCAACCTATTCTGGCCCATGACCCCATTTTGTAGGTCTCCCATTTTCTCATGAGCCCAGCACTTACAGAGAGTCATGTGGCTTTGAGTAAACTTGAGACCATGGAGGGAGCTCCAAATAAATTATATAAAAATTACTATATTAGAAACAGAGAAACAATTAAATAACCGATTAGTGGTGGACAGGGTTCTGGGTTGATATTTGGGAAACTGATGGGGATTTTTGCTATTTTTTTCAAAACAATTAATCAATTAACTGAGAAAATAATATAGAGATTAATCGATAATGACAATTGTTTGTTATACTGTTCAGGTGAAACTTATTTTTTCATAAAAATTGTATGCCCGCACACTTACTGTATTTCTAATTCCATCAATCTTTATTAATAATACCTTTTTTTTTTTTTTTAACTTATCTCAGTATTTTTGTATTATTGTTATGTTTCTTGAGGTAAGATTGCCACACATATTTTCTGCAGTTGAATAAAGCTTGCTTTTCCTTTCCACAATTCCTTCATCTAATCTCTTTAAAAGGTAAAAATATGTCATTCACTGCTGCTGCATATCACACTGGAGCACCGGCATCTCAGACCAAAACAAATGTGCAAGTTGCTCACACAATAAAGTAAGGACAAAAAGAAAGCGTATGGGATACAGAGTGCTCACGAAACTATAAAATTAGGCAGCACTGGTCAAATATGAATTAAGCTTATAGCCTATTTCTCCCCTTAAATGTTTGTTAGAGACATATTGTAGCGTAATATTTAGCTTTAATAGGAGAAAGTTTCTTACCAGGCTGCCATGTTGAAAACCGATGTGAGGAGGACAACATCGTTTTAAAAAGTTAGTAACATGATGTGAAAGACCCATCATTTGAGAGTATCTGATTGACAATTTTACACCATACTTTCTGGACTGTACAGCAAAAAACCAATTCAAAGAATTACTTGTCGTAAACAGAGCAGATCATACAAAGCTTTGCTGAGTTATATCAAAATGGAACTTCTTTCCATTATGGTTCAACATCAGCCTTGTAAAAACTGTAAACAATGTACATATATGCTTGGTCCTTAATACTACTATCACAAATGTTGATGTAGCTACATACAACGAGTTTCTTTCTGTGTTTCAGCCAGATAGTGGTCAAAACTCTGAACTGATAAAACATCAACATCTCCACAATGAGTTCACTAACAAACCAGGAACCAAAAGCCTTAGGTAAGTGGGAAAATGTGAGGGACTTTATTGTGTGTGTTCTGGTTGTTTTGCATGGAATTATGAAGTGCTTAGTCTTAGATTACTATGTTGTATTATTACATATTAACATATATAACATAACCCTCATCAACAAAGTTGTATATATTCAGACAAAATATTTGAACTGGAGAGAAGTCTATAATGGATTTCTATGTAAAGGACTAGAGGAGTACCAATTTCATTTTCTCCCTCCAAGAAATCCCAGAGTGTCGGAAACCATTCACACCCAGTCTAAAGGTCGGGTGTTGGTGCCTCAGGGTGGTTTATGAAAGGCATATCTGCTCTATACAGCTAACAAATTCTTACTGAAGGTATCCTGAAGTCTGCTGGTGTCTAAATCTGACAGTTCTTTCAGGAGTGATTGGTATGCAGCAGCAAACGACTGACTGTGTCCTACCAGACTTGGATTATGTGTGAATCAATGCTTAAGGAACAAAGTCGCCTGCATTCAGATGATATAAGAGCATAAACCGACCCCTTGAGAAATTACACACAGTTTGATGAATATTCAATATATGCCCTCTAACTGGAGCAGGGCTGCGGTGGAAAGGTGATGAAGAATGGGTAATTTACTATGTGTGTCGGTGCAAATTACTTATTTCATCCGGTTTAATCTGGTTTGACTTTGAATTTATTTTGTAGCTGCATTCTTTCATTTTCAAGGTAATTTAGGTAATTCATGTTATGATATTGAATAGAAATAATGTGTTTTCAGTGAATCTGTTTTTTTTTTCTTTTGCCAGTATTTTTTGTGGGCATTATCATTTCCATGTGATTTTGTGCAGCTACAGTAGATGATGGTGAGGTAAAGGTAAGACATGGGGTTTTGTGCAGCTATAGTAGATGATGGTGAGGTAAAGGTAAGACATGGGGTAGGACAGGTTTGCTAGTCAAATATATTTCGACTTGAATTACGACTTAAAACATGCAAACTAAATTGCGTGTTTACTATGGCTTACCAAATTTTAGCTGTCCGTTTCTAGGAAATCAAACAAGCTGGATATAACTAATAAAGTATTTACATTTGAAAATTAATTATACACAGAAGGGACTAAAGGCCTCAAGAGGTGTTAATTCCATGTTGAACCTAGTGAGCTACAAGTTGTGTCATTGCTTAGTCAAAATATCTTTCATTGAAAATAGCTTGTTTGTGGCTACTGACTCGCCAGATTTGGCAAAATCCATTTTAAAATAGAAATATAACCATTTTTTTTCTTATTAAGGACATCTTAATGTGATTCAAGTTTTTGGTGTGGCATCTACATATGGTGAACTCTGGCCTAGTGTAATTAATCCCAAGAATTAAGACCGGATTTTACTATAACTATTGTGGAACACATTGGATTCTGCACACAGTTGAGCTGTCATTAGCCATTTGGCCCTGTCAATATTATGCAGCAGTAAAGATTCAAGCCCCAAGAGTGAATGAAGCAGCTCTGAGTCATAATGAGGTATAATGTTTGTGCAGAAAAAGGAGTCGCAGTTGGAGTTTATGTTTTCACCAGCTGTTGTATGAACTTCCTGTTGTGTACTGAGTCATCCTGCAGTTGAAATCCTAGAAACGAAAAAGGCTGAAAGAAAAATGTGTCACCCATCTGGTGGTTTCAAGGCTAAAAACAAAAAGCGACGTACAGTGCTTTTGACGTGATGGTGCCTCAACTTTGTAATATCATTGTAAGGTTAAGGTTCTAAGCCTTAGCCTTACAGAAGCAAACTTTTCAGAGCATCTTGAAAAACACCATTAGTATAAATTAAGAGTGTGTTTCTTTTACAGGCACATTTTACTTCTACATTGCCTTGTCTGACACTTTGCAAATTCTTTGGAGCCATAAATTGCAAAGGTGTAAATAAAAGTGACTTACTTATTTTATGCTAGAAAAACAAAATCATTTTTTTGTACATTTGTCCCAAATTCATTGAAATGTGCATTACAATCAATTAATGTCAATCAACTAACCACTTTAAGTGGTTTTGAAAGTTTTTGCGATGTATATGTTTGCCTTTAGACAAAAACGGATATAATTTATTCCAAAATACAAAATACAACACAGCACAGTTCAATAAATTAAAGGTGCCATGTTATAGCAGCAGTAATGGTTGACAAAGATAAAGTGAATACTGCCCTCTGGTGAAATCCTTGTACAACTGCAACCAAAAGCAAAAGCACTGGTGAAGATGTTCACAAATGGATGTTAAAGATCACATTACTGTTTTTAACACTTAAACTGGATGTTTAAATGCTGTGATCACTTTTGAGATAAGTGTCAAGAAACATCTGCAGTTTAACTTGTTCAAATATTCATAATCCCATGTTTTTTTCTCAGGTTTGAACAGTGTGATTTATGAATTTAACTCTGTTGACACACGCAAAGCATTTAGCATCCAGGTTTTTTAAATCCATGATTGCTTTAACAACCTCACACAGATGAGTTTTACTTCTGTTTCCTGGTCTTCACAGTGGCTATCAAGAAAAGGTCCAGAGTTGCTGGGGTTATCATCACTCAGCATGTCGAGCACCTCCCTGCAGGAAAATCAACACCCGACTTCACCCGGAAGCCAATGGCTACGACTGTTCAAGAGGGTAAATACCAAACTTACAAAGTAAAACTGTCATTACAACAACTACGACTGTATCACTGTTGTATCGCACTCTGTATTTTGACTTTTCAGGTAAAAAAGCATTTTTCAAAGCAATGGTTAATGGAGAGCCAGTACCAACTGTAACATGGGGGCGTAATAAGGGTACAGTTGACGACCCTGTAAAGTACCAAACCAGATATGATGAAAGAGCTCAAGAGCACATTCTTGAGGTGAGAAAACAGTATTTAAATAAAATGCTTAACATCTCGTTCAAAAACGAAAAAAAAATACTTTATCATACTAATAACACAATCCACTCTCCTATACTCCTACACTTCCTGCTCTGTACGAAATATGTATTATTTGAATAATAATTTAGAACCCTAATTCCAAAACGATGAGACACTGTGTTCAACTAAAATAAAAACAGAATGGAATCATTTGCAAATGAACTGCGTTTACCAACAACGGTTTTACGAAGCGTACCCGAGCCCACGTAGTAATATTCTTTGTACAATCATGTTTCACAGAGTGAAGAACCTCGCCCCATCCTGTACTGTACTGTACTGTATACGAGTCAAAAAGGATAAGCAGATTATCACATTCTGTTTTATTTACATTTTACACAGCATCACAACTTTTTTGGAATCAGGGTTGTAATTGTTTAAAACTATGAGGTACACTTAAGTTAAGTACTTTGATTTTCTTCTCAAAGGTATAAACAGGCCCATTCCTCATGTCAATGGGAGACCGAACCTAATATTCAGCACTAAAGATGCAATCTAACTACAATAATATTGATTTATCAGATATTGAATGTAAACCCAGATCAAGCCGACACCTACAAATGCTTTGCCACCAATGAGTATGGAAAGGCTGTCTGCACTGCAACTCTCAATGTTATAGGAGGTAAAAGACTGATTATTACCATGCAATGTTCATTGTAAATGTATAAAATTAGAGTATAATATACTGTCGCTTTGACTGTTGTCAAACTGTTGACTGTTTGTTTTGCTATTGTTTTTATCCTTTTTCTAGCTGGCTTAAAGAAGAAAAGCCAGGCAGGTATGAAATTTACTACAGAACCGTGAAAGAGCAAAGTCAGTCTTTCTTTCTATCATCCATCAATCTTACATATATATTTTTTAGGATTACAGAGATGACAATGTTGAACATGGTAATGAAATACTGAGCCCCAGGTTTTAATTTAAAAAATACTCAGCACAAGACCTTATGGTTCCAAAGAATTGTAAAAGATATACAAAATCAATTTTTGCAGTTTTTTTTTACAGTCATGTTTGTTTAGCTTAAACAAATAAAGAGTGACACGTTTTGCCGTTAAGTAGGCTAAAAGTATCCCATCCCTCATTTTCTTCCAATTTACATCTCGTTTTCTTTCAGCAAATGCAGCACCACAGGATTTCAGATCAATGCTTAAGAAAACGTGAGCTAAAGTCAGAGACAAACTTTTTTTTAAAAATATGAACTCCAACCCAAAACGAATATTAATCCGTTCCTCTCTTTTCAGCGTTATTGTCACTCGAAAAAAACAACTCCCACCAAAAAAAGAAGGAGAAATTGATCCGAAGCTCTGGGAACTGCTTCTCAGCGCGCCAAAGAAAGACTATGAAAAAATCTGTTTTGAATTTGGTGTTACTGACTTTCGCTGGATGCTGAAGAGACTCAACCAGATGAAAAAGGAAAGGGAAGATGAGCAGGCAAAGGTACTGTGCTGTATTCAGTTAGTAACAACTGCACACAAATTCTGGATTATGTATTTTAAATCTGCAAAGTGTTGGTGAGGTTTTAAACAAAGATGAAAACTGACCTGCTCTGTGAGTTTATAACATTTGCTTATATGATTTCAAAGCTAAAATAGAAAACCAGGTGGCCCAAATATCAGCTACAATTTGCCTGTTTTTGGCTGACCTAAAGAGTAACTCGGCACCAGTCTATAAAGCAGTGTTTCACTGCCCTCTCTTGTTGAAAAGTCAGTGTGGTCTGATTGACTGACTGACTGGATGTCTGATTGCATCACTTCAGTAAGGTGAGACGTTAAACCACTGAAGGACAGAAAAAATTCTCTCAAGTTCTGATTTTTTCCTTCCTGCGAATGAAGGCTAGTTTTGGCTAAACTAACCTCATGCATCTTAACAGGTAAACATCCATGCTGCGTTCGAGGCCACTTTGTTCAAAACGTCATGGCTTCAGCAGTGGAGTTTAGAGCCAGACCTACAGATACAGACGACTTTTTATCTTTCTTTTGTAGGTTGTAGAGAAACTGGAAAATGTGACACAAATTGAAGTAAAACCCGATGGGAGAGCTGAATTTAGCCTGGACATGACACTATGGGATCCCAACAGTGCGATTAACTTATACAAGGTGAGTTAGTATGTTATTAAGGTAAAATAATTTAAAACCAATCACCCAAAAAAGATCAACAAAACCTAATCTAACTGCTTTTTTTCTGTAAAGGATGAGACAATGGTTCCGTATGGTGATGATGAAAATTCAAAGCATAGCCTTAAGAAAATAGGGACAAAGTATGTTTTCAGCATCAAAAACCCTCAGCCAGAAGATGCTGGATTTTACCAGGTTGATGTTGAAGAGACAAATGTCCTTACAACCGACTTTCAAGGCAAGGTGCAATTATTGAAACTGTAACAAGAACGATTGTTTTGGCAGCTGGCAGCACATTTAAAGGCATATATAGGAATGAGGAGGCAGTCAATTAATCCAAAATCACCCTTCTTTGTCTCTCAGTGCCTGCTGTGGAGTTCATAGCCAAGATTAAGGATGTGAAGGCAGTTGAAAGTGAGGACGCCATCTTTCAGTGTGTCTTGTCAACACCCCTCAACAGAATTACCTGGTCAAAACAAGACTCTTCACTTGAGCACGGGGATAAATATGAGATCACTGCCTCAGAGGACAAACTTATTCACACATTGAGAGTTAAAGGCTGTGACATGGCAGATAAAGGAGAATATTATGCAATTGCTGGGATAACTTCCAGCAGTGCCTCTCTCACAGTCAAAGGTGGGACATTGTTTTGTCCTATTAATATAAAATACAGTAAAAACAAAACAAACAAAGATCAATCTAAATGTTAAAATGTGATATATACTGTATATTAACACTCCTTGAATATTTGCTAATTTGAAATTATTTGAGGAATTTTTTTTTTTCTTCTCCCTACTTGTATGTGTTTGCTCTAATTCAGCTGATCCAAATGGTCGCAAAGGCCGTAAGGGCACCCAAACTGGGAATCAGGATTACCAGGCTAAATTAGCACTGGAACAGCAAGCCAAGCTACAAAAGGAGAAAGACGACTTGGATGCAGCCAGACGAGCACTTGCTGAAAAGGAAGCTGCAGATGCAGCAGCTAAAGTTGCACTGGGGCATGGAGGAGATGGAAGAGATGGTTCTGGTGACGGGACTAGTGATGGGACTGGTGATGAAACTGGTGATGGGACTGGTGATGGAACTGATGGAGATGAGGGTGATGAAGGTGGCAAGAATAAGAAGCTTTTGACAGATGGCGATGACGAGAATAAAAAGGATGCAGATGATAAGAAAAAGAGGCGATTACGAACTGGGCCTCTGGTTCCTGACACTGTTATAGGTAAAATCCTTGCACTGTGTGAAAAGTGAATAATGTGCCACTTATCTATGAACTGAGGTGTACAATAACAATTTTAGTTACAAGAAAATATTAGACCTATGAATTACAAGAAACACCTCTAAATTTTAAGCAGGTTTTGTCAGTGGTACTGCTGCCTTATAAAATCCTTGGTAAAGTATATCTAACTTACAGTTGCTATATTCATTTATTTGCTTTTAATGCTGCCTGGTCATTCTATGACATTTTCCCGGTACTGTACCAACATCAACAAGGTAAAAGAACCTCTAAAATGTAACACTAAATGCTGTTTTTACTGTGGAAAAAGTTACAGATTTCAACTTTTAGTACCTCGAAGTAACTACCTTTTGTAAATTTTATTATTATATTACCAGAGGTTACATGCACACAATCCTTTTTATTGTTTCTAATTTTCTATTTTACTCTTACTGTTGCAGATCGTGGTGTTCAGTTTGTCAGTGGGCTGTCGGATACTGTTGCTAATGTTGGTGAACGGGCAGAGCTGTCTTGCAAACTAAGCGGTGAGACCTCTGAGGGACGATGGTATAAAAATGGGAAGCTGGTAAGTCAACTATTCCAGGAGAAATAGTATATAGGACTAGTGCCATGTACCGCCATCAGTCAGTTTTTTCCAATACTGTGCAGCCCTACATCGCATTCAATCATTTTTTTTTAATGTTTTACTCATGAATATTGATTCTTTTTAACCAATAAGCTAACCAATGAGGATGGGGTAACAATCATCAAAGATGGAGCCTGTTACAGGTTGATAATTGATTGCTGTAATAAAGATGATTCAGCTGTGTATCGCTTTGAAGCTGAAGGCCGTAAATCAGAAGCGACACTTAATGTACAAGGTCAGAATAAAAATTAATAGCATGGTTTAGTATCAATTGAAAAGCAATCCATTGCTTAAAAGGGTTTAAGTTTTTCACAATACTTTTTCCTTCTCTTTCTCTCTTGAAGACCCACCAAAGATCGACACTGAGGCACTAGGGAAATTCACAAAGCCAGTCATTATAAAAGCAGGTGAAAATGCCGAATGGAAGCTGCCGTTCTCAGGAGGGGCACCAATGAATATACAGTGGTACAAGGATGATGACAAGCTCTTGCCTGCCCTCAATGTGAAGATTGAAACATCAGGTGCTGAGAGCAGACTACGTCTTACTAAGTGCCAAAGGAAAGACAGTGGAGAGGTCAAAATAAAAATAAAAAATGCATTTGGCACAACAGAGGCAATTTCCAAACTTATTGTACTGGGTGAGTTGACAATAGAAGTATGTCATGTATTATTTTACTGTAGAAGATAAATGCTATTTGCTGTTATTATGATTTATTTTCATATCGTCAACAGATAAACCCACACCACCACAAGGACCTGTGGACATTATGGAAAGTGCTGTAACATCTGTCGAGTTTAAATGGAAACCGCCAAAAGATAGTGGTGGATGCCCAGTCATGAATTATATCATAGAACGCCAACAAGTTGGGCGCAATAAATGGTCAAATCTTGGTGAGATCCCTGGCAGCAACCCAAGTTACAAAGATTCAGATGTGGACCCTGGGAGGAGATATTGCTACCGGATCAGAGCCAAGAACGCAGAAGGCATCAGTGATTACCTGCAGACAGAGGACATACCAGCTGGTGTATTACGTAAGTCTTAATTTAGCCTTTGTAGTATAAGGATTACTTTTGCTGCCGTCTGATGAAAACCTCTTAACTTCTTGTGAAGCAGGTAAAATAAATCTAGTGGAACAAACAAACAAAAAGATTGCATTTCATTCAGGGATTAGAAACGGTTCAAAGAACGAAAAGGAAAACCGGAAACGAACGAAATTTTAGGATGAATGTAATAGAAAACAGGAACAAAAACAATTTCAGTTGTTCTGGAGTGAAAACGCTATTTTCAATTTTAGATAACCGGTAAATAACGTTGTTTATCGTTCCAACTAACTTTTCTTGAAATGTTATTGCGGATAAATTTTCAAAGGAAGTTCTATTCCGGAAGTGATTTAATGTCGTTTTATTTCATTTTAAAGTTGTAGGCAAACTCAGTAGACCCGTTTCCACAAAGTTGGAA
>JBBPCS010000256.1:18026-34140 GCA_037974645.1 Hollardia meadi
TGTGTGTGTGTGTGTGTGTGTGTGTGTGTGTGTGTGTGTGTGTGTGTGTGTGTGTGTGTGTGTGTGTGTAGCTGGCAGGCTCCTCTCTATTACCCAGATTGATTAAGGAAGTGCTCAAGCTCCCACTTAGCCATCACCGCTGACACTGAGGTGACCGTCTCATCACGGACAGAGAGAGAGGTGGGGAGAAAGAGGGAGAAGGAATGATTCAAGAGAGGGAAAGAATGATGGAGGGCGGTGGGATGAGAGATTTTTCCACTTATCAGTATGTCTAAGAGGTCTGCTGTACTCTCAAATTTCTCACAAAAGGAGACATTTTAGTGAGATACAAGTTTTCGATGTCTTTGCAAGTGTCTGACTGTGTCTGTCTGCGCATATTCACTTTCTTCTCATCTGTTCACCCCTTAGTCTCATCAAGGACCCCATCACTGAGCCCCCACATGGAAATTTTCCCTCAATTTTACGTCTGTTTTTTATTCCACTCCTTACTTCATTTTGCCCATGCCCCATCCTTATCCCAGCACCAGCACTGCCCTCAGTGGATTTCAGCATTCTTAATCCTGACAACTTTCATTAAAACTGGTGGGATAATCCACAGATTTCCGAGGGAAATTCCAGATGATGTGCCTACCCCCCACCCCCCGACCCCTCTTGCTGCTTTCCTCCTGACTCCTAGCTTCCCTCTTTTGGGGTCTAACATTTCTCTTGACTCCGCAGGAGCAGTGTCATTTACATAGTTTTCCCTAATCTTCCATAAAACCCCCGGTTTGAAAAGAGAGTTAGGGACTGAAGGGATGGTTCCCTGGTAGTGAAAATGGCAGACAGAAAGGTGCTGGCGGCAAAGAAAATATTTCATTTGGGATTTTATTACTCCTGGGCACTTATGGGCGAAAATAAGCAAAGATCCCACTGTGAAACTATCCAAATAAAGTGATAGGAGCATCAGTGTTTTGAGAGCATACATACAATGAAGATTCTTGCCTCCGTGCTATGAGCCTGTGTATATTTTTAATGACTACGCTGCAGCATTGGAGGCTTATTGAAAAGGATGTGGTAAGCCAATTCAAACCTGTTAGCGCAGGAGTTCTTTTGACCTCTATTAGGCTTGTCAATATTATTGTGTTCAAGTTCAGGTGTTAGATATCATGAGTGTCTCTGTACTGTGAAGCTGTGGGGTCATGATTCGTGGTGTTGGATATGATGGTTACGAATGTGTGTTTACCACAGAAGAGCCACGCTAAGTAGAGGTGGACGGTCCACTCCTGGGCAGGCTAACACCGGCTTTTCCTTAACAGACACACATTCCTTAACATGGCACACGCTTGACTTCCTGGAAGGAATAGAGGGTACCTTAAAAGTAAAGAAGAAGCATCACATCTTTGACCACTGAACTTGACTAATTTAGCATGTGAGGATATAAGTAGGAAGTACACAGTGACTTCCTGCAATCCATTTGTGCTCTTTGACAGAGAAATAAGGATCTCCTGCCATAGTGAGACATTAAATTAGTTTCTACCCATGAGTTTGTCTGATCATGAACCACTGAAATTAAAGCAACCTGACAGGCCTGTATCAAACAGGCTACTGACTGAATTCCTTTTAAGAGAAGTTGAAACTTGTTGATGTGTGTTTTGTTGCACTCGTTACAAACTATTACTGAGACATACATTATTTTTATATTCCTCAAAACATGTCTGGATCTTCAACTGAAAATTGGCTGGCAGTGTGAAGTATGTTGCGCATCAAACTACCTCCATCTATTGTTTTGTACCTAAGCCCCCCACAACCCATCCTTTTACTTCTTTTTCTGTCTGTGTGACGTGTGCAGTGTGTTTTACATGTGTGAATTAATGGTACAAAGTGTCACCAGTTTGTGTTGCACTTTAATGCTCTAACTGGTCACAAGTTCCTGCTATCACAACTATCAAAATTAGTGATACATCCAAATGCTATGGCAACTTCTTTTGTAACAGAAATTCCACTGAAATTCAAAATTTCATGTCTAAATGTTGTTAGATTGAAGATTGAAGGCAATCATTGTCAACTTTCTGCACTAGCCAGTTTCAACATAACAACCACACTGGCTGGTTTTGGTCCGGCATAGCTTCTAAGGTTCTGACAATGTAAACATCACACAAATGTGCCAGTCCACTGAATAAAATGTGAAGGACTAGTTCTCCCCAGCTGATGACCCCATCGCAAAAGCAAGGGCACTAATGGAGGTGCGCCAGCTAGATATGCCCAGCATGTATTCCACCCACCTGCATGCTGACAAGGTGAGAATGTGGTTAGAGGACAGCAGCAGATCACTGTGATGCTGCTTGGGAAAAGGCTCTGTACTGTATGTGCGAGAATGACCTAACAGGTCAACTGAGTGTCTGAAAAGTCTCAAAACACAGAGATGTGGAAAAATGTTTCGCCCTCATGTTTCAGCTGTACGCAGTCTGAAAGTTACAAGGTGCTTGTTTTTTGTAAGTAGTTTTTAAAAAAAAAATTATTATTAAATTAAGACCTGTTTAACTGGTTGTTTCTTCATGTTTTCAGATGTTTTAGACATCACGCATAACATTTACTTTATATGTTTTTAGTCAAAAACATTATTTTTATTGTTCCATGTTGTTTTCCATCTCCCTATTTCCTCGGTCAACATGATATGGTGGACATGTGTTTCATGTTTGATTTGGCACATACTGTAATTAATAAAATGTTTGACTGTTTGTCTGCACCTCATCTCAGCGACCCCCCATGACTTTTCTGCTTTTCTGACAAGGTGTCTTTGCTGGGAAGCAATCTCTGCTTTTCTTTAGTTATTGGTTTCTTGCATGATGATGTCCTTTTGTAAATAGAAATAATATGCTCAATTAGTGAAGGCTCATGGGAGACGATTGAAGGAAGAGGGAGAGAGATAGCGAATGACAAAATTTGAAACTGTACTTAGAAGGACAGAGTAGGTTGCTGAAGAGTAATACACTGTCTGCTGTGGTGATGAATCAGCCCTCAAACAACTGCAGCACCAAAGAAACACACATACAAAAACATAATTACAATAAGGTTTTACAGCACATGTTTGTAATTTTTGCAACATCATTAAACTTATTTATTTACTTAGTATTTTTATCCCTCTCTCAATCTTAAACAGTTGCTTAAGTGTCCAAGAGGGCTCGTAAAAAATGAAACCATCTGAGATTTAAATGTAAACACGCCTCAATTTGAGTCAAGTATGTGTCTGTGTATGTGATCACTTTTTCATGCATTCTAAATTTCTATTATTTCTTACATATCTGATGAACCTGAATCTAGACTCTGACAAGCGATCGTGTCCTATTGCCTACCTTCATAAGCCTGAATTTCCCTGTTGCTGTCTTACTTCATAATAAATGCTGTTATTAAATACCCCCATGGGTGTAATTTCCACTGAAATTGTTAGGCATATATTTGCCCCACACAATTTACAGTTTTACTTGGCTCTTATTTCGCAGCTGTGAAAATCCAGTTCAGAGACTATACTTTATGTTCTTAATTCTTATGAATATTTATTTTTATGCTCATCTGGGTCTGCGTGCTCATAACAATAAGCTATACAAGCAGCAGCAAGTGCCCTGCATGTGAACTTTTTTGCCTCTAAATTCGTAGATAATATGTAGATAGCCCTACACCTCTGACTGGCAGAGGTTTTTTTGGGGGGGGCACACATCTGATGAAGTAGACAGTCAAGGCTGAAAAAAAACAAAAAACATTCCCACCTTCTCTACATGTTTTTGGGATTTAAAAAAAAATTTGAATTCACATCTAATAATCTCACAAAAGGAAAGATGTAAATACAACATTATTTACCAATGAAATTAAGGGAGTTTTTTTATACCTGTAGTTCGGTTCACTTCCGGGCCAAGAGATAAAATGATACATGGTTGAATTCTGGTCCTTTTCCTTATCACCCTGGCTTTTTTTTACAAATTAACCAAGAGGAGTAAACATTAAGTTTTTGAGTTACTGGCATGTTAACTAATGAACATGAGCTCCGGCTCCGAGTGTCCGGTCGGCGCCCCGGCTGACTCCTGCCTCTGGTGCTCCGTCGGTGACCCGGACGACTCCTGCCTCCAGTGTCCAGTTGCCGGTTCTAGTCCCTGCCTGTGCTGCACTGCAGCAGTCTCCAGTGCCCACGCTGAAGCCTTCCTGGGTCCCACCGGCTCCCAAGCTTTGCCGCCGGCCTCCTGCGCGGCCCCCGGAAGGGTTCCGCCTTCGCCGCCGGCCTCCTGCGCGGCCCCCAGAGGGGTTCCGCCTTCGCCGCTGGCCTGCTGCGCAGCCCCGGAGGGGTTCAGCCTTCGCCGCCGGCCTCCTGCGCGGCCCCCGGAGTGGTTCCGCCTTCGCCGTTGTTGCTTTGCTTCTGCCTTGCCCCCAGGCCTTCCGCCTGAGGGCCTCTGCTTAGACTCTGCTCTGCCTCCTCCTGCCTTTTTTCACCACGTTTTTTTGGATTCCTGCTTATTTTTCTTGGTCTGTTCATGTCTTGACCCTCACCTGCCTATGCTTGTGAGTCACCTTTAGTTAAATAAATCAGTTAAGTTAACCAGCTTTGCCTAGCGTCTCTGTGTTTCGGTCCATAACCCCTCTCCCTAGTGTTTCTGGCCCAGAACGTAACAAAATTGTAATCATTATTTCCTTACTTTTCATTTAACCCAATCATTGGGTCAAAATTTCATTACGCACAATACTTGTTCTCGAACTAATACGTGCAGGTTTTTAACATTCCCATCAGCCTCAGCTGTTGTAAGACAGCTGTGCTAAATAGCAAATGTTATGCCAACATGATAAACTAAGATGCTGATGTGGTAAACATTACACCTTCTTCACATCAGCAGGTTAACTTTGTCATTGAGAGCATGTTAGCATTAGTTCATAGCACTACTGCGTCTGCATTTGTCATCAGACTAGTAACAGTAGCAAGTTTACTCTTTTGGTTCAGTCTCAGTACTCTAACCTTGTTTCCAGGAGCAGCAAGCCGCTGTGTTTCTCTGACAAAGCCCTAATTTATATGAACACACTGTATGCTACTTGCCCAGCACCAAAAGGAAGACAAAGTTAGTGACTGGTAAACGTAGTGGAGCATTTAAGGAGTTAATGGGGACCAAACAGAGCTAAAAGAAGGGTGGATATTGAACTTGTATTTGTTGAATGTGCAGAAACACAATTAATGCTAATCTTTCTCCTTGTCTGCTTGATGTGTATATAGGCAAATGTTATCTTATGATTATAAGCTTAAAAAAAAGTCCATAGCCCATATTGTGATACAGCTTGTACACTCACCAATTTTCTATTGTGTCCTTGTAAAAAATCAACATAAAAACACAACACTTAATTTCTCATATCAGATGTTCCCCATGCAGCACTTTATTTACATTTGAGGTCATCCATGCGTATGATGCTGCTTGACCCTTCTGTGTTTTTTGGCCCCACTTACAGGCACTAGAAGCAGAGGGGAAGACAGATGGGGGGCTGTGCAGGGCCTCTGAGCAAGTTCAGCAGAAAAACTATAACAATAAAGTTCACACAAGAAAAAGGAAAGTGGGTCACAAGCCCTCTATTGAGAAAGATGCACTTCATTTCCTCTAAAACAGACACCATTACAGTCCATAAACCCCTCCTGTCCCCTCTGCTGTGCCCATCTGTCTTACATGTATGATGTCTGTGTTTGGACTCTTGTACCATTAAGGGCCATGATATGTGATTTACACTGCGCTGTGTTCCAGGGGCTACATGGTGCTAGATGATGACAAATGGACATACTGTAGTTATGACATGTTTAAAACCCAGAGAGCTCTGTTTACAGTCCAGGCCTTTGTTCAAGCTCAGTGTTTCTGGCCTGACAAGTGAACAGCAATGAATCGTCTTGGATGTTCTTGTAGAGAATGCCACGTAGACACAGATTTACGGGAAAGAAGACATACACATCATGATTATTAAAGATGGACACACATTTAAAGGAGGGAAAGATACAATGCAAGCATAGGTATATCATAGCCTATTGGTTTTGATATGTAGTACATGTATGTGAGTTACTTCAAATAAGGACTGAGGCATCTTTGCTCTTTGAAGCTCCTATGTTTACTTTAAAACCATCATCACAAGCAGATACAGGTATTACATTGATTGTACATTCTTTTATAACTGATTTAAGGTGTAATGTGTAAGATGTTGAGTCTCATTCCCAGGTCGTCAAATACTGACGCTTTGGGCCGGCCACCAACCCAAAGCGTCAGTATTTGATGACCTGGGAATGAGACTAAACAATCATCTATCATACAAGTTGCACCTGAGTAATTAGCTGACTAACACCTATACCCAGTCTTAATGTTGGTTTTAAAGTAAAACCAAAAGCTTAAAACAAAAAATATATCTGTGTTAGGAGTAATAGGGGGTTATACTTTCTCTTCTTTACCTTTCCTTTCCTAAACACTTTGGACTGGAGATGTGGTGGTTAAGCTGTATTGATTTGTCATTGTAATGTCCAGAAATCTCAAATGCACCATCTGTGAAGTGCGCGGCAGCAGTTTGGTAATTCTCTAAATTAGGCTTCCACTTTTGTGGAAACCTAGCTTTGTTTGTTTTTTGGGGACAGGGGTGTACTGGGAAAGAAATTTGGCCCTGGACTTATCTGCTAGGACCGGCCCCCGGGAGGTGCAGTCGATGTTGGGGAGGGGCAATGTGGTTTGGGTCGTGACGTACAAATGGACGGTATATATGACAGTTACATGGGGGGGTGGGGGGTTAATGTAATTACATATGTATTTATTGCAGCACGTTCTGTGAGCCGTGCTCCTCTCATGTTCTTCTAAGCGCTGGTGAACATGTCTCCAGTCCGCCATGCCACTTATGAAGGGAGAGCTGTCAGCTGACTTGCCAAAAGCCATGCAGACAGAGCAATGCAATGTGTGACGTTCTTAGCAGTAGGTTAGCCATCGTCTATTTGTGCCATCTTTACACCAGGAGACTTTCTGGGTTATTTGAATTTTGTTTAGGATGGTATGCAAAAAAAACAACCTAAGGCTTTCCCGACTGGGACGAATGTAATAATCGAATGGTGCCTCAGTCTCGTCCTCTCCTGCTTCCATCTCACGTTCTCTCTCATCTGTCTCTTATCCTCTCTTTTCTCCCCTCTCCTCTTGTCTCTCAGCTGGTATGATATAGTCTTTTATTGTTTTATTGGTGATTCTGAATGTATTCAAAGGCTCTGCAATGGAAAGTAGCATGTCTATTCCAGTATTCTATTTCAGTGGGCACACTTGTAAAACGCCATCAGCACATGCTTAAATAGTGAGATGTATCAGTGGGGTAGTTTTGTGACAAATTACAGAAGTTTTAACGGAACACGGAGCCCAGCCTGTAATTTAACGTCCATCTTACCGCTTCAGTCTGCTCCTCAGAAATAACGTTGCTGTGCCTCTAATGCCTGCTTCCTTTTTTCTCCCTGTCTTTCGGCCCCTCCTTTACTTTTTAACATTTTCTTGTCCGTGGCTTTCATCACCTATCTCGTCTATCTCACTGCTGCGCGCTATTTTTGCATTCGAATGTTAACGCACATTTACTAACTTATGATTGGCCAATGAGCCCAGTCCTAGAACACGCATGCAGCACCGGGCCGGTAAAGAGACAGACTGGGCCAGTAAATTCTTTATGGATTGTTTTGACGGTCAACTGGCCCACTGATGCGGTGGCCCACGGGGATTTGTCCCGCTATGCCCGATGGCCAGTACACCACTGGGTCTGAGTGAACAGATCTCAAATGCGTCCTCAATACCAGATCTGAACAGGCTCTAAGTGTTTGCTGGACCTTTACTTATAACATAGTAATTTTACACTGTTCTATTGCTGCTTTTATTTAAGTAAAGGATCTGAGTACTTCTTCCATCCCTATAATTTAGACCAATTTAATGAGTGACCTGCTGATCTTAATCAACAAACCCATGCGAATGCTTTGATACACCACACGCTGCAAACCCTCTCGAATGCCTTGTCTGTTCCCATGTAGAAAACAGTTCTTTAAGTTCACCGTTCATCATTTACTTACACATTTGTCTAACCTAATCACTCTTAACATGACAATGTGGATATGAGATGGCTTGATGCAGTGCTATATATGAAGCTAAAAGGCTTTATGGAAAATTCACCCCAATCAACATTGTATGACACAAGCCCATCACTCAATTCACAAGCAATAAGCTGAACTGATGTGAACAATGAATAAATATGCTTAGCTACAGTATGTCAATTTCCCCATTCACCATGAGGCCACACAGAAACGCAGAGTACAAACTGACCTGGGGTGACTTGTGTGGAATGTACTGCTGTTTCTGGGAATGTGCCTCTGAGCGTCAGCATTGACGCTCTCACATGGTGAATTTTAAGGGTGTATGGACGAGAGTGAAAGAGTATTTATCAGGGCAACAGAGGCAGGCATTGTTGGAAATATCCAAGTAGAAGGTGATGTTTGATTCCAGTATACAAGATTGAACAATTGCAAAATAACTATCTACAAAGTCATAAAGGCTGATACCTTATCTGCCTTCAGTCGCCACTCAACCTCTGTGCATCCCCTTTCCTTATTGTTGTGTATTCTTGAATTTATTTCCAAATGGATATCCTATTTTTTTTATATAAAAGCACTGCTGCATGTAAGGGAAATACTGTGTCCTTGCAGGGTCATAGTTGGTGGTGAATATTCAGCCTTGCCTGTTGTTCCTCGCTGTACTCTGGTTCATCTTTGTTGGCTCGACAAAGGCTCTTTGCTGCCCTGAGAGTTTAAAAAAAATATAATTTGTAATTCCTTGGCATGGAAGCACTGTTAGTGCTGCCGAGGTAGATATTGTCTGCTCTGCTGATGTCCTTGTGTGAAGTGTTGTGTGTATATGAATGTGTGTGTGTGTGTGTGTGTGTGTGTGTTGTTACATTTGGAAGAGTCCTGTCTGTTCTGTCTTTTATTCCCACTGCATTTCTGGTGTGTTTAATCAACACTTGGCCCTGTTTGCACTGGAGCAGCCGCTGTAAAAACACATGTTACTCTTCTCTCACTCACTAATGCAGTTTTAAAGCTCAGACTTCCTCACCCCTTCAGTAGATAAAAGCTATTTCATCCCATCGGAGGTATCTGGCTCTTTTAATGTGGAATAATGTCCGCATCCGTATGAATCAGAGCAGGGGTCTATAGGTCTGCCTGCAAATGCATAACAATGCTCAAAAATAGCTGGGCTCATTGCCATTCCAGACAGACAGGACTAGGCCCAGGGCAGTGTTGAGCAGAGAGAAACAGAACCAGCAGGGGCAGAGCCAAGGTCGGCTCAGGATATGCACTCATCATGAGGTATATGATCCAGCCCAGATGACCTTGCATTGACCCCTGGAATTTTGTAGCCAGGAGGGGTAAAGTGCTGTGTATGTGTGTGTTGTGTGGTATAAATTGATCTTGATCTCAGCGTCTGTGTTTATGCACGTCTGAGAGATTTTTCTTCTGTGTTGTCTCAGCGAGAATAAACTTGACCTCAGACATAGTTGGATGTAAACTGATGAGTTTTATCCTCATTCCAAAGTTCAACATGTCACAATATTTTGACTGTAACAACACTGAATTAGACGTGGATACGTGGTGATAAGCGAATGGGATAAAATGCCATGGTGTGGCACTTAACACTGCACATCATGCAGACCCAAGATGTGAGAGAATCTTGTGTCTGCCAATTATATATATGAAAATCAGCCAAATATACTATATTTGCCCAACATAAGCCAAAGTCAGTAGCTGTAGAATGTAGCAAAACAGTCAACTGACAGACTATAGGCTACTCTACCATAGAAAGACAGCTAACTGGAAAGGTAAGGTAGGGCTGCATTGGGTGAAAGCTACATATTGCACTAGTTTATATGCATTTTCAACTTGCACATAAAAAACCTGAGTGGAGGCAATCAAAATTTGGAAAAAAGTTTGGAAAAAGTTTTTACGCTTGACTGAGGTGGAAAGGTTTGTGTAACAATGAAAGACAAACGCGACAAAATGCAATGAAAATAGATTTATTGAATGAATCATGATATATATGAAGTATGACAAATACATCAGATCAGTGTCCAGATCAAACCATTGACTGTATATAAAGATGGACGACATGAGAGCTCCCCAAAAGTGAAGCCAAAACATCTCAAGCGCCCCCTGGTGGGGGGCTGCAGTATAGGTCATTAACTCCTCCCCCTCAATGATATAAGTTAGGACATGGGCCAAACTAAAAACTCAAAGTACACCTCAAATAGATGTTTCTGTCGTTTTAGGTAGTTATTTTCACGCTGATGTATGTTCAAGTGTTCATTTTTCTAATCAGGTTTTGGTTTTAATTAGTTATTTGATGCTATAAAAACAGGGTGAAACATCATGATTGACAGCTGAGCCCTGCTCACGATTAGGCAGGTGGGTGTATGGGCGGGAACTCAATACCACAGCTCTGCTGCCCGGTCGCTACTGCGCAGACTCTGGCTCCAATTGATGTCACCACCACAATATTTTATTATTATTTATTTTATTTTTATTATAAAACGATACTGAGCTTGAGGATGACGAGCGGTGATCAGCGTCCAGGTTGGAGGAAGACCGGATGCGAGTGGCTGAGGCAGGCAGGTTAGCAGAGGAGATGACAGAGCTGGCAGATCTTGGCTGCAACGTGTCCGTCAAGAGTGCAGATTTCATAGCAGAGGAGACAGAATTTTTTTTAAGAGCATGAGGACAAAGCAACACTAGAAATAACTCACACAAGAGACACTGAGCAGTCGAGATTAACTACTGCCACAGCTGATGAAACAATCTGCCGTTGACTGCAGGGAAGTTCTTATACAGGAGTTAATGAGCTGATTGGATGCAGGTGAGGAGAAGAGCCAGGTGAGCAGGTGAGTGAAGCCGCGTCCACGACGAGTCAGACTCAGGGTGTTTCTCAAAATCAAGGATCTTTCCTTGGTAGGACAGGATGAGAAAACACAATGAAACAAGCTAGCGACTGTGCGTCATTGCATCATTCTTCTTCATCTTCTTCTTCGTCGTCGCCTTCTTCTTCTGATGTCTTATGGTGGTTGGCAAACAGCTTTTAGGTGCGTCACTGCCACCTTCTGAACTGGAGTGTGGAAGGGAATGGGTCTTATACCTATACTAGCCTATATTCTTCTTAAGTCCAGTTTTTTCCAAAAATTTTAATATAGCCCTACACCCACATGCCCTGAGTTCAATTGTAGTAATTCTTTTATTTCAAGAAGTGTAATGTGATCATTTTCCAGCCTGTGTCATTGTGTCATTGAAAAGGTTCGGCATTTTTTAAAGACCCGCTACCTCTGCAATTGGTTAAGGTCACCTGGCTGGAGAATTATCACCGCCAACTGCTTATTTTGATGTGGTCCACTCCTAATATTTGCATAACAGTAGTAGATGGAAACACACATTAATTTGCTTTTGTCGATTTTGGGGAAATTTAATTTTATAAATTAAAATTTGCGCTATGTTTGGATGGGAACTTTGCCACTTATATGTAGAGAGCATATTAGCCACATAAGAGCAGAGAGTTTTATTTTGTGGCTTGGTCAGCTCTTGGAATTAATGTTAATTAGCTACAGCTACATAAATCACAGTTAACGGCTTGTTAAGACATTGTTAATAATGTGTGCTATAACCTAATTATAATTCTGACTCATTAAAATTGTGATTTTTATTTAAAAGATAATTGCAGCTCTTGTAGAATAAATAGGCCTTCATAGAGACATTTGGACTCGTTATAGAAGAACAAGCACAGGTATTTCTAATATAAGTGATATATAATGATGGAGCCATTCAATTGTCCCAGCAAGTCATCACAGTGTGGCAGTGAGCCAGCATGTACAACCAAGGCCCTGAAGTGTTTTTTTTCCTATTCAACAAGAAGATCAACAAGTAAAATGTATAATTTTTCAACCCAAAGTTGAATTACTATCACATAATTTCCGCGTCTTTACTTTTCATTTCTAGGTTCTGATCTGTACAAAAGCCAGATGGTGACGAAATACCTTGCGTTGAATTATATTAGTTAAAAGATGAGCTGTGACCTGCCTTAATTACACTGTGATAACTCCGGAGTTGAATGTGTTAATGAATCGTTAAAAAGACGAAGAAGAAGAAAAAAAAGATTGGCATATTTACTCAGGAAGTCGTATATCAAATAACGTGTCTATATTTGTACTGGGCCTTATGATGTTCCTTCAGTCTTGCAGTCTGTTTACTATAATGCCAGGGCAACATCAGCATGCTAATTACAAACTTACACATGTTGACATCTTGCTGTATTTCCAGATAAGATATCCCCATGGTAATTTACCTGGCAGTATAACTAGGAGTACTCAGAGTGATCCTTTGATTTAATTCGCAGCCAGATTGATTGAACATAGCCTCAGGTCGGTGCCTGGCCCCTGCATAAACAGATCAAGTCTATGTTATGTTTAATTCAGAGTCCTTCCACTGGAAGGGAACCAAACTGATCAGGACTTGTTTATACTCTGCGGCCCCAGCAAGCCCTGGCCTACTTTTAACAACTTTACTGCACTTTAACCAGACTTAAGTGCATGTTTGTATGTGTAATATTTGTGTGACTGCATGTGTGCACTACAAATTAGTTCTGCATGTATAATGCAGGACTCCTTATAGATCCATATATCATATCTCCTGGAGACCTGGCTGCACTGCCTGTGTGTGTGTGTGTGTGTGTGTGTGTGTTTGTGTGTGTGTGTGTGTGTGTGTGTGTGTGTGCGTGTAATAAAATGAACGACTGGGCACATGTGCTCCTCTGTGCAGAAGATACGTATAGCCGTGCTGCGTGACCTCTTTTGGCTCTGAAATCTCCATCACTCAGAAAGACTCAGAAGTTGGGGCAGATAAGAGGCAGCTATGGACTTGATGGCTTATAAAATAGACTGATACCAAGCCTGTGCATATTCAGGATGTTCAGCTTTAACAGAACGAGACTTTATCAGTCCTTGTCTGTATTAAATTATGCCAAAGCTGGTCTATGTTAAAAGTACAATTATATAACTAAACGCACATATATGCTGAAGGAAAATCAGTCGCCCATCTGTCTCTTAGAATGTCTTAGAATATCAGTCAAGCAGTGAGTTCACACACACACCCATACACAGCCATGTAACCACAGATTTTATGTGTAGACTTCTGGACAAAATCTCTGTGGAGGTGTGCGTGTGTGTGTGTTAGTGTGTCCCTGACAGCTCGCTGTACTAACAGCCCCTGTAGCAGAGCAGATACCAGCCAAAGATTAGGATGTAATTACACGCCACTTTCTGCTCCATCTCTCTGCCCAGGAGAGGAAAAGAAAGAAATGGAGAGAGAGAGAGAGACACAGAGAGAGAGAGAGAGACAGAGAGAGAGAGAGAGACATGGAAGGAAAAGGAGGGGAGGTAAGGAGGAGATAAGGAGGAGCTGGGCTGTGTGTGTCAGACTGTTGTGTGTCTGTGGTGTGTGCGAACATCCTAATGGTGCATGCCACCCCAATTTTGCACACACCACCAAAGAACCCGCCATCCAAAAAACCCTTTCACCCTCCTTACCTCACTCCACACGTGTCAAAGGTTTTGACTCAAGATATACCCCGCTGTGCTTTCATTGGCCGTCTGTCGCCATGGTAACGCAATGAACACCGCTGTCCCGGCCCACAAATGCAGAGTCTGTGCGCCCTAAGCGTCAAACATTAGGATAATCCCCTCTCTCATTTAAATGTAAAGTCAGCAGAAGAAAAAGTCGCTCTGGCAAAAGTGTTATATTTTTTATGAGTGTGTATGTGTGAGCATGTGTGTGTGTGTGTGTGTGTTGGGGAGGAGGGGTGGCGGTGGTTAAGAAATGCTGTGTTGCTCCCTGAACATATGTCCCATGTGCACACCAGGAAGATAATTTGCAGGAAACAAAACTTTAATGGCGTCAAATTTAGCTCTTATTTTTTTTATCCTCCTTCCTTAATATTCACGTTGTTTCTTTCTGTCTTGCTCGCATTACTGTGTTTTTCTCCCGCTTTCTCTTGTGGTGACATTTTTAGGTCACCCCTCACTCTCTTTCATCATCTTTACCCTGGGATGTTGTACGCACATCTGTGGCGCGTATCTGTGCGAGGTGAAGCTGGTGGGAGTGGGATGCAGGAGAAATCCCTCTGGGGAACATCAGGGAAACGATGATCTCCTGGCATTCCCGTACACTCCCGCTGGCTGCCTTTTGAAGATGGGAACGCTGGTGTTAGAGGAGATAGCTGTCACAGATGCACAGACACCTACAGTCAAATGTAGCACCTACACATGTACATACACACACATCCATATCCTAACCATTCTTTTCCCCTGATTCTGGATCTATCAATTTATTTTATTTTTTGATATAGGAAACGGGGAGATTTCCTAATCAGGAGCACCGTGGTTGTGAGCGAGCAAGTTTTAATCCCACTTCTGATAGAGAGGAGAGAAAGAGAGAAGGGGGAGTTCCACATTTCTGCAGGATCAAAAGCTTTCAGGGGATTTTGGAGCTGGTATCTGTGTGTGTGTGTGTGTGTGTGTGTATGTGTGTGTATATGTGCGTGTGTGTGTGTGTGAAGGGGGAAGGTCCAGGGGGCTTTGACACAGATGTGAATATAGAAAAACAAAAACAGCACACACACCCCTCCCGCATTAACACGGCACATTCACAACACATAATCATAGACAGATAGAAACAAACAAATTTTCTCGTAACAAGTACCCTCCTACCACCCTCCTCCCCACATAGAGTAAACACACACACACGTACACACACACACACACACACACACACATGCAAACACATATTATGTATTGATTCACACTCATAACTCTATACAAAAATGTTAAAATCACAGCTGGATTAGCTCTTAAATCTCACTAAAAAAAACAAATTTGATTATGCTAGCTGCAAAACACATACATTCAAAAGGTTCAATAAGGCACCCCAGGGTTCTATCCTCCAAAAAAACCTTTTACCTTTAAGGCTCTTTAAGTTGAATATTTAATTTGTACAGAAGATAGTAGGTTTTATGTTTTTCATTGACTTGCTACTCCAGTTTGGTAGCTGTCTTTTTTGGATATAGACTGGATATTTCTCTCGCACTGAAACATCAGTCTTTTGTTAGCATGAGCATTACCACATGAGATACCAGTATAGTCAAGTTTTCTAACGTGTCAGTTGCCAGTTGAGGCTAACATTTAGCTAGCAAATTCATTAAACTTAATCGCATTAACCGTCAACTGTAGAAACAGCTCTGAGAACTATCAGCTGAACTATTGTGAAAAGTAGCTTGGCTAATTCAAATTCTCTAAGTGTCCTGTAATCACAGAACTAGCTGCAAAGCTACTAGAGGTTGACAAAGTTTGGAGAAGCTAGAACAAGGGAATGTTTGGCATTTCTTCAGTTATCAGAACAGTTTTGCATAATTAATGTTCATTTGCATTTGATTCATGTATATTCCGGTAAAATGGTTGTATAGTGAACCGTTTAGCCATATGTGTACCATGACATAGTACCCAAAAAGATTCACTATAGAACCTTATACACACATGTTCAGACATCAATCACTTACACACACACACACAAACATGCAGCCTTCAACCTGACCAGTTTGACAGCCTGTTAAAATCATGAGTGGATTACCAAAGAGTTTCTAAATTATACCAAAATCATGGCTGGATTAATTCCATGTGACATCAGCTCGTCTGTGGCATCTAAGCCATATTTAGTTGACGATCAAATAGCTTAACCTGGCCAGTTAATCCCATCCTAATATTTCCCTAATCTGTCCCCAATCCAAACTATAACAGAATCAGCATTGGCCGTTTGTTGTTTGTGTTTGAGTCTTTTTCTCCCTTCCTGCCTAAAACATCAGGCAGTCCTGCACCTGTTTGTGTTTCTGCATGTGTGTGTGTGTGTGCTTTCCTGTAAATTTTCTTCATGTTCGGGTACAATGACTCAAATTCTGGCAGATGCAGTGCTGTATCACACACACACACACACACACACACACACACACACACACACACACACACACACACACACACACACACACAC
>JBBPCS010000257.1:0-30702 GCA_037974645.1 Hollardia meadi
CAGTGTCAGAGGCATCCACTTCTACGACAAATTGCCGTTCAGAATCAGGGATTTGCAGAATAGGGGCTGATGTGAAATGTGAATCATGACATAGGCAGGTTGACAAACATAAAGATAAGCTTCAAAAAATAATCAGGTTCATTGTTAGGCAAAAGGTTATGATGACTGTTTGGAAGCATGTTCCAATGACATGCACATTGTTCTCTTCCATTAAATTTAGAAAGTCAATGTTGTAGACATATGTACTGTGTCCATATAGAAGAAGCAAATGTGGCCTTGGGTCTTGTTTTTTTTTTTGTCTTCTCAGGAAATGGTCAAACCAGTACTGTCCAGCCTTCTTAGCTATCTTGGAAAATTCAGTCAAATTGTTTTTGTCTGCATACTGTGACGGCCTCTCTAACTCTGTTTCTTCTAGCTCTCTCTAGTTGCCTGCCTTCCAGGAGTGCCAATGTGGAGTTGGCTGTCAGATTGGTCAATTGCACCTAGAGAGGGAGTGGCCCAAGCAGATATAAGGCCTGGCTGTCCCTTAAAGACAATATATGCTGACACAGTTATGGAAAATAGGGCAAGTTGAGGAAAACATTAACAGTATGTTGGAATGTGGAGACAATACTCAAGGGAGAAAAGTGATTGTAGTAATTTTTTAAGAACGACTGGACTGGAGAGATGGATTTAAGGGTGATACTATAGTGTCTGTCTTCAACTTTAGTGGATGATAAAGGAGAAAAACTGAAGGTGGCAGTAATGCAACGCCATGGATGCCAGCTGCCATTAAACCTTAAAGAAGAAGAAGAGGGCTCCCTTCCTTCTGTTGCTGAGCCTGGCTTCCACGTGGCCTCCACATAAGATTAGGTTTGGGTGTTGTTTCACTGGACTGACACACACATACACACAACTCTCACCCAGACATGCATTACGCTACTGATCCTTAACATTACATTAACTCTCACATCAGCATCAATGTTATGTTTAATTTAATAAATACATTTTCATTTTCGTCAGTGCCTGCATTTCTTGCCTCCTCAGTGGGGAGCATCGCTTGGCAAGTGTCTTAATCAGTGTCACCAGTTCCTCTTCCTGTTCCTTCATCAAAACAGGGTTTCTCCCTGAGACATGTTTATACCCTTTAACTACACCCTTCGCCCTCCTTTGAAGTGTATATTTTGGCACATTCCATGCACACACCAACAATCGCAGTTGGGTACTTGCCCTGCCTGTACCAGTTCTTCATACTCAAGGACTGCACCTTTTATTCTGTCCTCACTCCACTGACTGTATTTTTTCCTTTGCCTCTTCTTTCTCCTCCTTCCTTCGCCTTTCTTTTCTCTGCCATTGGCTTCTGGAATGTACATGAATTTGGGTGTTTTAAGTTATTTATTTATGTATTCATTTATTTATGTAAAACACCATGAACAAGTACAATAGCTAGGAATAGCTAACCAGAGCATTTATTGGTGGTGATATTATCTAAGTAGCTAGCTAGCTAAAACACAGCTATGCTAGCTCTTCTTAGATTAGTTCCAGCAAGCTAACTAACATTTAAAATAAATTATATTTGATCCAGTTTAGAAAAATAATAACTCTTAAGATATCAGGTGCTTTGTGATCATTCAAAATATTTTGTCCTATCAAAATGACTAAGAGCAGTGTTGCATTTTGACAAGAACAGGGTGTCCCATTTTAACAGTAGGCTATTGGTAAAATGGGACACCAACAAAATTGACATTTTTCAAAAGGGTGAAAAGAGTATATAATTGATTCATAGTAATTTTGATAAACAATTACATAACATTTCAAAATATATTAGAATGAAACAATGAAATATATATTTTTAAAATTTTTATAAGCTTAGTTTTTAAGCAAAAAGGCTATATCATTCCACTTACCATTGTGATCCTGGAATGTGATACCACGCCCACTTATATGAGGTCATACCCACGTGACCTTTTTTCCTTATCAAGTACCCTTTCAGCAATCCATAAGCCTTGGTTTTAGGTTATTTTATGTATTCATTGAAAAGATATTCATTGCAAAGCTTAGCTGTCCCAATTTGCCAGGTGTCCCAATTTACTAATACTCACCCCTACTTAGTTTTTCTAACATGATGTGCTTGGTGTTGTTATTAATGACTCCTGAGAAATCCTGTACTTCAACAATATTCTCGTTGCCCTTTAGCTTCCCTTTTTATAAGTTAATATTTATTCACCTAATATCTTTATAATACGACCTCTTTCTGTCAGCTGCTGTGTGTCAGCAGTGTCATAGCCCAGGCTCAATGAGCTAGACAAAAGGGAGACCACACAAGTTCTAAAGTAACTTTAACAGAATTTTATTTTTAACTAAAGCAAAAACAACATCATAAACCAATCTGTAGTCTGTAAGTCAGTAATGGGTGTAGTGTTGCATGCATATGTGTGTGTGATGTGAGGGAGGCAAGACAAACAAACAGTCAAACGCTGATCAGGAGAGAGAGAGAAATGCTAGAATGGAGGAGCCAGCCTTAATCACCTAAGCCCAGCCTGCCCAGGTGGAAGACATTGCAATCAACAGCTCCGCCCATCTCTGCCTGCCCACAGCATGAAAGAAAGAAACGCACCAAAAGTACAAGCCGAAAAGGAGGGGCTCAAAACAGCAGTGTTTTTCTGGTTTTTCACACCTGATTTCAGGTCAGTTGGGGAAGTATTGTGACTCAGGCTCAGGGAGGAGAGACCACAGTTACAGGTGATGGAAATATCAGCCAGGTGAAAAGTGTAGGATAACATAAATTCAGACACAGACTCCATCGTATGCACATATAAGAGTGCATTATATATGAGGTGGAATCAGGTTACAAAGACGACAAAAATTTGGTTTTGATTCAAAATCTGCCCAGATGAGTTACCTAGCTTTGCAATTTGTCTTGACAAACTATTAAATATTTATTATGTACTCTCTGAGACCTTTTAATACTGCTGCAAATACAGAACGCAATGAAAACCTAATATTATATAGTGCAATAACAACTGAGCATATTGAATATAGTGAGCTTTATTGATCATGATTGAAGGCTGTATATCGCAGGAAATTGCACTTTCAGGTATTAAATGAAAAATTTCCTGCCATATCTCCCCTGCTAATCAGCAATCTTGCACCCCCACCTTTAACTATAACTAGGTGCTCATGGGTACAGGTGCGTTGGACGGGGGATGGCTTCTGCAAGCTCACCTGGAACTCCCAATCCACAAGTAAGTCTGTTTCTCTCTGCCATTGTTTTTACACAAAGAACCGGACTGGGTTAAAGTGACTTTTAACGGACATTATGCTGGTTTGGCAGAGGTCCGTTGGAACTGCTCTGAATTCTGCTGTGCTGGGGTTTGATGCTGCTGAATATTCTGCGTTAGCACATTTATGAGGCCTTGTGCAGCAGCACATTGGCTTCAAACTTCTTGAAAAAGACATCACAATGCAGGAGAAGCTATCATTTAACCACAGGTTAGCTAGCTGACATGTAGGCTATTAAGTTAGCTAACGTTAACGGTTGTTCAAACCAAGCTGCAACCTCCGGGGCTGAAAAATTAAGCCAATGCGGAAGTGCCAAAAACTGCAATTCCTCGAACGGCCACTTGAGGCTGGCTCCAAAAGGGAGTCAATCTCCATTAAGCCCCCATATTAAAATGCCTAACTTTACAGCAGAAATAAACATGTTTACAGCCTGGTACAAAAAACGGTTTTGGTCTCTATAGCTAATTTCCCCGTTCATGACTGTGCTCCAGAATTCTAGTATTGCTTTATTTATAAGTTAGCACTAATAAGCTTGTTAGCTTAGCTCTAGCTAATTAGCGAGCTAATGAATTAGCCTTGGATTAGCCTTCGAGCAAGAAGCCCTGCTGTGCTAACGATGCTTAACGGGAGCGTATGCTCGCCACAGTTATTAAACCGGCACCGAAGTCAAAACGTAATAGAGAAGTGTTAGACTTTAGGGTGATAATAATTTTGAACAAAAGGCGTCTTTGTGTGGTTGGAAAATAAAGGTCTACCATGTTGCAATGTTAACGTTAAACTTGTCATACGGACAATGTAAAGTTAATGTAACGTTAATTCCTCAGGTCCACCCACGCTCCTCCTCTTTGCCCATTTTTGGATTAGTGAAAGTTAGGCGGAGTCAGTCACTGCCAAGATGGCGACGACCAGAGCCACCAAACTGAGGCATCACAACGGCTCTTCAGAAATCTATGGGTGGCGTCACGGAGACTCCGTCCATTTTTATATACAGTCTATGGTTCAAACAGACCGCTGCTAAACCAGCATTACGTCCATTAAAAGTTTACACACACACACACACACACGCCATGTGTGAATGCAGGCATCTTTCCCAAACTCTGCTGTTTGAACAGAGTCAATGTTGTTCAGTTAGCGGCAGCTAATGATTATTAGATGATTAATTATTTAGTCGATAAACCCTCAAAAAGTAGTGTCAGTTATAATTTCCCAGCATGCAAGTTAATTGTCTTGAAATTGCTTGTTTTGTCCAAAAAAAATTTTTTTTTTCATTAACTTACTCTCTTCGTGTTTGAGAAGTTGGAACCAGAAAACGATTAAAGTGAAACTAACTGAAACTAACATTACTGTGTTGTATCCACAGCCTTTGATAACGTTGTTGACGTCATCTTTCCTTTTTATTAATTGTGTTTTGAGCAAAATTGTTTTGTTGCTGGATCTAATTTTCAGTGAGATTGGGAATGAATGTGTTTTATTTCAAAGTAGCATTTAATTTTTAATGAATTTAAATTTTTAATGCAGCTGAATGTGAAGCAGCCATGATTTTCTGCTGGAAAACAGTGGAGGGAGCAACTTCGGGTTGGGGCTGAGTTACTGCCCCAAGCGAGGGTGGTTAAATATCTCGGATTCTTGTTCACGAGTGAAAGGAAAAAGGAGCGTGAGATGGACAGGCGGTTTGATGCGGTATCAGCTGTAATGCGTAAGTTGTACCGGTTCTTCTTCCTGTGCAACCAGCTCCGGCAGCCCGTTGACTCCTTCTTTAGTTTCTTCTTCTCTTTTTTTTTCTCCTTCATCTCTGCCTTCGCCTCCATCTCTTTCTTTTTCATTTGCTTCTTCTCTTCCTTGGCTTTCTTTTTCAATTCCTTTTATGATTCCTTTGTTTTTGCTTTCAGTTCCTCCTCCTGTTTCTGTTTCAGGTCCTCGGTTCAGGTTTATTTTTCTGTTCCTCCTTCAGTTCTGTCACCTCTTCCTCCAGCTGTTTTACGCTCCTCTCCCAGCTCTGTTCTTTCTAAACCAGCTCCTCTCTGGATTTCTCCTGTCGTATTTTTCCTGCTAGGTTGTGTCGCTCTCGAGGAGTTTGACTGTGGTGGTCTTCAGCTGGTCTGTGAGCTGAGAGTCACTGAGTGTCTGATGAAGACTGTCCTTCTCTTCCTCCATTTGTTTCATTGTTGTGTCCAAGTTCTTTTTTTTTCTTTTGGCCAGTTCCTCTGTGAACTTCTCTTGCAGAGCGTTTGCGTGTGTGGTCTCGCGGAGCCTGCAAGAGAGATCGTCATTCTTGAGATTCAGGATGTCGTTGTCCTTCTCGTGAAGCTTCTGTTCGAACTGGTTCACTTTGTTCTACAACACATTCTGCAGCAGAACTTCTGTTTCTCTAACTTTAATTGGACCATCTCAGTGTGTTGCTCTGAGACTTTTTGTCTCTCTGCCTCCAGACTTGCTGCCATCTTTTCTATCTCCTCATTTTTGCAGTTCTGGATGGTATCAACCTGCTCCATCTGGAATTGGAGACTTCTCTTGAGGGAGGAGATCTGTGACTCGTACGATGCGATGGTCTCATCGTTCTTTCTGCGTTCAGCAGCGATCTCCTTGTCCTTGAGCTCAAGAAGTGCCTTCAGTCTACCTTTCTCATCTTTGAGTTTTGCAGCAAAACGCCTCTCTTTCTTTCAGCCAGATGGTCTTTTCTCATGAGAGGTTGTTTAGCAATGTGGTGCTGGTTCTGCTACTGAACAGCTTGCAGACTCTGGGGGTCTGTCTTGATGGCCTGAGTTATGGAACTCAGAAGAGGTGTTGGATGGTCCTGAGGAGCAGTGTCAACACGACAACCCCTGTTTCTGCGATTGTTTCTTGGGTCCATAGTGCTGTCGACCAAGCTAGACTGAAGCTGCCTTCCCTAGACTGAAGTAGTCTTTTCCAACCACTCGTGTGGTTGAAATGAGAAAATCTCTGTTCTTTTTTTTCTCATCAACAACATTATTTGACTGAAAGCACTCCTATAGTTTGGATCCGCATGAAACTCGAACACCCATCCACAGCCTCTTCACTGCGCTGTCACCTGGCGAACGATACAGAAGTATCTGCTGCTGTACCACCGGACTAGAGCAGCTTCTTTCCTCAGGCTGACACTCCTTAACTCATCCCTCATATGCAACAATAAAAAAGTTTATTTATTTATCCATTTAAATAAAATGTTTTTTTGTGAGTAGCATAAAGCGTACAGTATTTTTTTTGTACAGCCATGGACCATAAATGAACCTTGAAACACCAGAACAAGAGAAACTCCTTTGTAAGAAAACATCTGGTTCTTTGATAAAAGTTACAAGACGCCAATCAGATAGAGCTGTGGGCGGAACATTGAGCGAGACTACAGTGGTGACCACAGATGTAATAATATATTATTACAATATTTATCTAATAAGAAAAATGTATAATTAAATTATAATACATATATGTTGTAATTCATTGTGTTGACTACAGACAGAGCACAAAGTAGCACATTTTTAAATTGGCATACTGCATTCAACATGTTTTGGGACATATTACCATCATCACTCACTGGAGCACAGGCTGAGATATCCTCGCTTTAAAGCCCTTCTAAGGCATACAATTGGTATAGTTGCTCTTCATGTGTCTGTTGCCTTCTGTTTAAAAAAAGACAGTGCACACAGGAGTACATGAAAGGCTTTTATTAAATGGAAACTTGCACAGGATTGGTAATGCAGAGTAATAATACTGGACAGTTAGCATAGGTATGGAGAGAAAACAACTTGAGTCAAATCGCCTAATACACAATGTCTATAGGCTTTTGCATAGAAGTCCCTACCCAGTGCAACGGGAGAAACGGAGAGGTTTGTGTCTACAGGGACATTTAAAGGGAGCTCTATACAATATTAATTTCTACATAAATCTTCAATCTGAAGTCCATTTCTTCTACTACGTTCTTTCATCTATTAAAACGGCATCTACACCTATTTGATAAATAAAAGAAGTTATATACAAAAATAAAAAGAAATTAGACAGGAGGATTATGGGAAGGTGAAGTAGCTACAGAAGGATGGGGTGTAATGGGGCATTATTAAATATGAAGCCATGCAGTGGGTCGAATTGAAGCTGTTTTTGGCCAGTTGAGCCGCGTCTGTTGATTAGAGCCAAATCATGGGAACTGATCCTGGTGGTGTGGTTCAGACGTGAAGCGAGAAATCTGAACCAGCAGGTAAAAGAGTGCTTCGCTAGTTCTCTTTGATAGCCCTTGGTTGTTGTGTGTGTGTGTGTGTGTCCGACTGTGAGAAACACACCTGAGCCCCTGTGCAGGTGACATCCAGTGGATGCTCTGAGGAATGTGGTCTTCCTCTTACCTCCTCGCTGCTCTTGTGCCTCTTTGAAAGTAGAGCAGATATATTTAGAGCCCTTTGAAAAAGTATTAAAAGACCTTCTCTGTGTGGTTTGGTGAGGATTTGTTCATCCAGTTTGCGCTCTCCCGGGTAGAACAAGAATGTCTGTGGTAGGAGCCCGCCACCACCTGGGGGGCAGAGTTAATGCGATCACCCAAAAAAACAACAACTTGGGGTCTCATTTATAAAACAGTGTGTAGGATTCAAACTAAAAGTGTACATGTGCACAAAAGTGCATCCATCATGCAGCATTACGCACCGCAGTGTCACCACAGTATTTACATACATGTTTACAGCGATCAGACTGTCTACTTCACACCTCTGATGAAATATTAAGACTTTAATTCAAGATATGGTTTGGTTTACATCTTTCCAACTGAAATGTGCTCATGGAATAATGTCGTCTCACAAAGCGACAGTACAATAACACTGCTGGTTTAAATGTTTACGATGATGTGGATCGATAGGACTAATTAATTCATTTACGTACAGGTGCGCACATTCTCCAGTCAAGTTTGTTTTTAGAGATCACAATTTTTGCATAGAAAGTGGTGGTGTACGCCTGTTTCTGGCCCCGTTTTGTGCGTACACAATGGTTATAAATGAGACCCCAGGTCTTGATTAGGAGGAACAGACTTCAGTTTCTAAATCCCTTTTGAACCCATTTCATGAGTAGTGGTCCGAGCCAAGCAAGTGAATTCCTCCACCAGTTTGTTAGTAGTTTTCCCTCAAAGGGCAACTATTCCAGTTGTCCAGAAAGCAGTCAGTTTTCTTTAACTTGGTTAAACAATAGTAATTATACCCCACAAAACGCAACATCAAAGGCACATACATGATATTTAGTTTTTGCTACTGTGTGCCCACTGCTCCCTTTTTAAAATTCCATCCACATGAGTAACCTGAGTTTTCTTCTCCCTTATATCCTGGTTTTCTTACTAAAGACCAAAACACAGTAAGAGTGAACTTGATGAGCTTCAAACTTAATATATATATATATATAATGCACTCCACTGTTCTTTTGTCTTTTGTTTGTTCTGCAACAAACATTTACTCAGTAAACTGACTGAAACTCAGAAAATAGCGAAAAATGTCTGTTATTTTTATTTTAAGCTCAAGGTGGCATCCTCATTTAGCTTGTTTTTTTTTTCCAAAACCTGAAAACTAAACAATTAATGATCACATAATGCAAAGACAAACTGCAAATCCACCCAAGTATTTTTGTTTGTAAAATGGCTTATCATTATCAAAAGTGTTGCAGATTAATTCTCTGCCCATTGATTAATTGATTGTTTCAGCTCTAATCATGATAGTGAAATTTAGAAATCTGTTCACCTCTCCTGTCTCATCTCCAGTTTGCTCTCAATGTGTTTCAGTCTTCAGCATGATTGTTTTTATAGCTTTGTTTCGTGAGGTTTTGTTTTTTTTAGTCCATGAGATGCTTCAGTCACTTCTTCCTCTGCTGTTAGTAGGACAGTGTGCAATAAATTCTCACATTTTATTATGAAGGAATGTGTTTTTGTTTCCAGTTAGGAATGGATTGCATGTCGCTACTGTAAAGATCCTGTCGTCCTCTCAGGCTGTCGCCACACAGAACTGGTGGCAGCGAGTGTCAGGCACTGTTTGTGTTGGACTTTAGCGCTGTCTGGTGGATGGAAGGATTAGCTGCGCTTTGCTAAAACCTGCTGCCTCAGCTTCTCCCTCCTCTTCTTCTCCATCAGCCTAGAAAAGCAGAAAAAAAGAGAACTATTTTGTGTGTGTGTGTCATTGACATAAATGAAGATGGACGACGCATCTCCACTTCCTCCCATTGTACAAAAGTGAAGCCAAAATATCCCGGATACATGTCTGGCCCATGTCTCATCTGCTATCATGGAGGAGGGGTTTATGAGCTATACTGCAGCCAGCCACCAGGGGGTGATCAATATGTTTTGGCTTCACTTTTGGGGTTTCGTCCATCTTTATATACAGTCTATGGTGTGTGTGCTTTCGTCATCCTTTGCCTGTGTTTGTGGACATTTGTGTTCAAATGAGACATTTCTTCTATTAGGATTACACATTAAGTGTTGAAGTGTTGAAGATATGTGAATTTAGATCAAATAAATGTGAACAATTTTCAAAAAATACCATTAATGCAAGAATATAATAAAAACAACAGCTGAAAGAATTAGTCAATTAGGCAATTGACATTAAATGAATTGTTAATTATTTTGATAATCAATTAATTGTTAAGCTAAACTGGCAGAACTTCACAGATTCCAGCTTCTCAAACTTTTTTTAGTCTTTGGACAATCTTTGGACAAAAACAGTTTTTAAGATGTTACTCTGGGAACTTGTGACGGTAAGTTTTCATACTTGCTGACATTATATAGATTAAACGATTAATGAAGAATATAAATGTAAAATAATTGTTAGTTCAAGCACTGAGTGCATCACAAAAAATAACAAATAGGGCTGCAACTAATATGTATTTTTTTATTTATTGTTAAATCAAGTAATTGTCCATTTAACAGTCGACAAGATGTTTTATCAAAATGGTTCATATTAATACCAACTAATCAATCAACTTGCCATTTCAGCACTGATATTATATAGAAAATTTGTGGAATTTAAACGGGTGTTTACACAATTCCGTTCCTCCATGCTCATCTTGTAAATCTGTTTCCTCATTGAGTGTGTTGTATGATGAGTCACCTGCGGTTTCGAGCCTCCACCAGCTCACTCAGCTGGTCCTGAGCTGCTCTGAGCTCCTCCAGGCTCTGCTGGTAGCCGAGATCTCCTGAGCCCGACCTCTCCAGGAGGGACACCTGGTTCGACAGCTCACTGGTTCGATCCCGCAGCCGCTGGATGGACATGTACAGGTTCTGATCGTCCTCCTCCTGCAGCCACAGGGAGGAATGGAGATCAGCAAGGTAAGTTACAGCTTGTGGATGGACAGTAGGACTGGTTGATAAATCACTAATTTCATTTATTAACTTTAAGTAGAATTAGCATAAACAATATGCTAATTTTACTAAATCTAATCTATGTATTTTCTGCTGCTTATCTGGGGTCAGACCGTGCTGGCAACAGGCTAAGCAAGGAAGGATCCAACGTCCCTGACCTCAGCAACATTTACTAGCTCCTCCTGGATAATCCCGAGGTATTCCCAGACCAAATGAGATATATAATCTCTCGTGCGTGTTCTGGATCTACCCCAGAGTCTCTTACCAGTTGGACATGGCCGTAAAACCTCTAAAGGAAGACGCCCAGGAGACATCTTAATCCTGATCAGATGCTTTTAACCGTTTCAACTGGCTCCTTTCAACGTGAAAGAGCAGCTGCTCTGCTCCAAACTCCCTCTGATGTCTGAGCTCACACCATTGTTAAAGGGACAGTTCACCCCCAAATCAAAAATACATATTTTCCTTCGTACCTGTAGTGCTATTTATCCATCTACAATTGTTTTTGTGTGAGTTGCTCAGTTTTAGAGATATCAGCTGTAGAGATGTCTGCCTTCTCTCCAATATAATGAAACTAGATGGCACTTTGCTTGTGGTGCTCAAAGAGCCCAAAAAAAATACATTTGAAAAACTCAACAGCAATTCCTCTTTCCAGAAATCATGACCCAGTTACTCAAGATAATCCACAGACCTTATTGTGAGCAGTTCATGTAGGAATATGGGTTTTTTCCCTATCTTTATTCAAGAGCGAGATCTTTCACATTGAAAGCATCACTTATTCGTTTCCCTTTCATTTTTGTAATGCTTTCCCTCAAAAAACAGCGTTCCTACTCAAACAGCCCCTACTTGCACTTAAAATTGCTGTGCTTCTGCTCAAACTGTATGCTTGCACTCGTATATATTGTTGCTTGCACAGATTTCCTGCGCTCCTGCTTCAGCCCTTCTCTTCGCACTCAGGCTGCTTCTGTGCGCTCTGAATCTTCTGCTCTCAGATTTCTCCTCTGCTCTTGGATTTTTTCGTGCAACAAACCTGTCAAAATTCCCCAACCAAAAGAATGTCAGGTGTAGTGTTGACCAATGATATGATCCGTGTGTCGTCGCAGGTGCGTTAGCTTTACTTTTTACAGCGTCCCGTGTGGGCAGTTAGTCCTTAATCCCGCCATTCGTTGCGTTATTATATGTACTTTCCTTGCTTTATTTTTGACTTTTTGGAAAAAAGACAGCTATTAAGTATACCAGTGCCATACTTTTTTACTACAACAGCTACAATGTAGGCCTTTTTGGCACACCAACCCCGGGAGTAAATAAACCCGGTTAAGGACTAACTGCCCGTACTGGACGCCGTTCCCCTATTGGTTGGGGAATTTTGTTCCGGCTTGTTCCTCTTCAGGACAACTTTATGATCTGACATACCGAGTGGAGCTCTGCAGTGGGATTTATAAGCTTCCTTCACAGATCCATAATAGAGGTCCAGACATTTCGGGAGTCTTGTCTAACAAGTGACATACTGTTAAAAATTACCCAAGGACTTTCCTGGTTTACAGTTATTAAAATCGCCCATAACAAGGTTTGGTGCGTCCAGCGAAATCCCTTGAAGCCATTGCACTGTTTTAGCCATAGCCCGAGTAGCCGTGTCAACATTAGCCTTCGGGTGAATATAAACAAGTGTGACAAATAATTGGGGGAATTCTCTCAGTAAATAAAAAGGATGAAGGGACACAGACAATAGTTCAATGTCGGGGGTGCACAAAGTTTCCCTTGTACAATTTAAGGAATCCAATAAAATTGTAATGAGACGTTAGTAAAGTAAGATAAACAATATAGAAAGAATGACACTGGGACTGTGTACCTTGGCATTGACTATTTCTATATGGACCAGAAGTGAAGCCAGCTCCAGCTCTTCACTGTAGCTGTTTTTCAGAGGGACGCTCCTGTAGCCTGACAACACACAAGACATAACTCCATCAACACTGGACACAGACAAATATTTAGCAATTCTTTAAAACAGATCTTCAGAACAGACTTTGCTGATTCATTCAAACTCAGCATCCGTTATTCACCTGTTCGTAGCAGACGGACAGGGTAGGTCGCCTGTGCCAGGAAGTTAGGATCACTGAACATGTCTTCCTCATAGACAGTGAAGCGCAGAAAGGAGAAGGTGGGATTGTGGATGTCAAACACAAACTGCTTCTGCACCCACACGGGATTCAGGCCGTTATCAGCTGCCAGGGTCAGGAGGAGACGGTACACAGCCAGTGAGCACCTGACTCTCAGTGCACATATTACAACATGAATCCATTGTGGCCATGAGGCAGCAGCTCTCTTACCCACAACATCTGTCTTGCACTTGCAGCTGTCGTAATCAGTTCCACAGATCTCCACCTCCACAAAGGGACAGACGATGCTGCGGCCGTTTTTAGGCAGGTGACGGGCTCCCAGCACCTGATACAGGAAGGGTGGAAGAATACGAGGAGCAAAACAAATACTGAAGATGTGACAAGACTGTTAAAACAAAAGGAATCTAATTACTAGTTTGATCTGGGCTGAGGAGTTGTTTTTTTTTTATTGTGTTCGACCTGAGCTGACCTGTAACTGGATGGTGATCGGCTCCACGTGTAAGGTGTCCTTGTCGAAAGGGTCAAAGGCGTCGTCTCTCATGAGATCAGGCTGGGGAACGTAGCCACTACCGCCCCCCAGCATGAACAAGGACTGGTTCAGCTGCATGGGCTTATCTGTGCGCGCACACACACACACACACACACACACAGTCATTTTAGTATTTATTCAGTAACTAAGACCAGAACTAATGATGTGTTCAGGTTTTCTTTGGCACCAAGTGAATAAAAAAATTTTTATGACCAGGAAAACTTTTTGGGTGTCTCTTGGAATTTATCACATCATTGCGATCAGTTCAACGAAACAATCGCATCAGATCTGCCCGAAGAGGAAAAATTAGCATATAATACAAGCAAAGAGCTGAGAGAAAATATTTTTTGTGCCAGGAATATTTTGTTTTTTCTCTGATTTTCTAGCCTGTTGACCATCTCTTGACCCCTCAGATTTATCATTGAATTGGATCTATCCTGCTTTGTGAACTTACATAAAAGGTCAGAGTACATACTGGTATCTCCCCCTGATGGCCACTTTATGGGAAGCATTTGAGGAAAAATGTAATGATTAGGGATAACTTGCAAATGAGGTGAAATTTCTTTAGATAATGAACTTAGATTAAGCTTGATTATGAAGAAAACATGGTGTGTCTTTTAGTATTTTACTGGTTCATTTTTCTTTTCTTTTATACATTTGTGTCTGAGGAAGAAAAAAAGCACCTGCTAAATCAACTTGCCATCAGCGCCCAGCTCTTTGTAAAAACTTCTACTCTCTACACGGAGAATTGATCGCTCTGACCTCGTCTTAGCATGCACATAAATGTATATCTGCACACTCACCAGGGGTCTGGAAATTGAGTGCTACCAGCTGGGAGCCGCAAATCCACATGGGCAGCGGGTCATAGTTGGATGAGTCCAGCCTCTGTCCTCGGGGATAAACTCTGGAAAGCTGACGGCGGTTGTACTGCAGGAAGCGTTTCCCTCTGCTGCGTGTTGCAAACTTCTCTGCCTTTGTCTCTGGGAAGGAGGACATGTCCCGGTAACACGCCCGCTCCGTCCCGATCCCTGGAAGCAGCAGCAAATCACACAAATAAAAAATAAATTCCACACAAACTGTTAAAAAAAGGCAAGAGAAGAAGAGAGAGCCGTTTGGTCCTTACTGTCCTCGTTGAAGGGGACAGGTCTACAGTAGACCACGAGATCAGACAGCTCCACCGCAATCTTCTTCCTTCTCTCCATTTGCTTCTCCTCCTGCATCTGTTACCATGGAGATAAGACGACTATGCTGTTAGGTCAGGACTGACAATTTCATTTAGTAGATTTATTTATAGATGAATAAATTAATCTGTAAAAAAATATGAATGTCAGTTTTGTTGTATAATTTAATTTCTGTGACTCTTGTGGTCCTCCATACATACTGACCCGTGCATCAGCGTTCTGCGTGGCCTCTCTGACCTTGTTGACCCAACTGGTTAAGTCCTCCAGAGTGTCGGCTGCCACATCCAGGGTCTGAACTGGGTGAGATGACAGTGGCTGGGAGTGGATGGTGCACACGTAGGGCCGTGAATTCTTCCCATCCTTATGCACGACTGAAGAGATAGGGGGATGGAGGGAGGGGGAGGCAGGGAGAAAGAGTGGTAGAGAGAGTTTTGTGTGAGATTTTGACAATTAAAGGATTGAGAATTAGATGTTATCCTTTAGGCAGTTTCAGGGTTTTTCCTGGCTCAGAATGGGCCTTTGGGGCGTGGGTGACTACACAAGACAGTAAGCATGATCAGTCCGTGTGCAGTTAGGGATGGGCGATAAAGGCTTGGTAAAAAATATATCACGAAAACAACAGGTTTAATTTTCTGCTTGTTCAATAGTTTTTTGATAAACACTCAGATATGGATTGCTATCTTTAGTCTCAATTGTCATACATCCTTTTGCTGTTGGTGATTTTCCTTTTGGGGGGTGTCAAAAATCAGGGTCGTGGTCTTATTCACGAGTGACGGGAAAATGGACCATTGTGGTGAAGAGGGAGCTGAGCCAGAAGGTAAAGCTCTCGATTTAGTGTGAAGTGTTGCTGGGGAGAGGGATGTCTGAACACCCTGCTTAGCCTGCTGCCACCGTGACCCGATCCCAGATAAGTGGAAGATAATGATAAGGATGGATGGATGGATGGATGGATGGATGGATGGATGGATGGGGCGTCAAAAATTTCTCTATGCAGAAAAAAATCTAAGTTTGGTATGAGAGATTAAGAGTAACAAAACACTATGTTGATATACTAATAACACCATTTTTAAAAAAACTGGGAAAGGAAACAGGAAATAATTAGTTCAAAATATTAGAATTTACAACATTTCTTATAACTAATTATAATAAACTCCACATATACAATAAAAGTAAATAAAAGTTTTGACTTTGAAAGAAAAATGTGATACCACCCTGGCCAAAAGTCCCTCGAGTGTGAAACGTATCAGCAAATACGTTTTTGTTCAAGCTTTGGCTTGCTGGTTTAAGAATGGATTCATTACATTGAAAATTGCAGTGACTGGCTAAACGTGAAAGATTTATCCCACTGACAATTTAATGTTGAAATATTGAGTAGTTTACACAAAAATGCAATTAAACAAGTTTTCAAATTTCAAAATTTCTTTAAATTGCAAGACGTTAATACAGAATTCTTGTTTACTTTTAGCTCATATGCGGTTTTTAAATGTCTGGGTAAAAGTACATAACTTAAATTGGTTAACAGAACCGTTATTGGCTAGATCTTTAAAAGATCTGATTGGTTACTCCCTAATCATCTGAATATATCTGATATCACTAAATGAAAGTTATCACCTGTTTGCCTCAGGAACAGTTTTGTTTATGGGACTCACCCACATGACAGGTGGGAACATCAATGAAGCCCTTGAGGAATATTCCAAGAGGACTGTTCTCTGTGGACTGAGACAACAGAATATATAAAAAAAGTATATAAAAAGATTGATTATGATTGGAAAAGCAAGATAATCATTGGACAGTGTAAGAATCAACTCACAGCTTCATCCAGCTCTCTGACGGGAGAGCTGGGAACCTCCTCCACGTAGTTTGCAGGAAACCACAGCTGTTTCTTTCCTCCGTAGTCACCTCGCCACCTAAAGACGACACACAGGTTCATGACAAGCTGCTCTAGATGAGTCCAACACACACAAGAAGTACACGGAGGTACACTCACCAGCCGCCCTCCTGTTTGTCCACGTTCTGGATGAGCGCCTGTTTGGGGAAACAGAGCTCGTCTTCCCTCTGGGCTCGATAGTCATACAGAGCTTTGACTGTACACTGAAACACACAGCAGCAGGAAACAAAGTCAGTCTATACGACCACTGGGGGATGCCAAAGTTCAAAAGATTAAAATCCTATACACAGTGTCTGAGTTGTTTCCATGTCCACACTCATTTTGTTTTATCATCCTTTCTTTTTCATTTCCTCCTTCAATGTGTCTTTCCTGAATTCCTTTTTTGCTTTTTCTTCCTTCAAACAAAAATCTCTCAAACTGAAGATTTTCACTCAAAAACTCTACTCTTCTCTTCAGTACTATCAATCCTTTAAATGAGTGCATTGTTTACATCACAAAGTTGAATGCAAATATTTACCACATTTTATGATTGTACAGCTGCTGCTTTGGGTTGTGTACTTAATTTTACTGCTGATATTTTACAGTAAATGAATCTGCTGTGATAATCAATAATCTTTAACTGATAAAAACCAGAGGTCCACAGTACAGACAGTTTCACTTACCCGTGCTGTGGGCATCTTATTGGCCTCCACATAGAAATGAGGAGTGCGGACCTCATACAGCGCCCCGTAGTCAAGCTCCTGAGAAACAACATAACGGTTACTTCTGTAGTTATTGTTGTTATTACACTCACGAGTGCATGCTTTCACACCATGGACTTAATGTTCTGACTACATGTATGAAGGAGGATGATTATAAAGAATAATGAATTAATGAAGGATTAATCTGCCGATGACTTTCCAGATTAATTTCTTAGTTGATAACATGTCAAGAAATCGTGAAAAAAATTCTCATCACTATTTCCCAGAGCCCAAAGTGACATATTTAAGTAGCTTCTTTTGTCCAACTGACAGTCCAAAACCCGAAGACTCTTCAGTTACTCTCATAAATGAGAAAGAAAAGCAGAAAATTCTTACATTTAAGGAGCTGGAACCAGCAAATGTTTGACATTTTCGCTTGAAAAATGACTGAAATGATGAATCATTTTCAAAAGAGTAGGCAATAATTTTTCTTTTGATTGACTCATCGTTGCAGCTCTACTTTTTAGGTGGTATAACAACAATCTTAAATATAACCAGTCATGATATTTATGTGGCTTAAGTAACAATTCCAGTCAGCCATTGGTTTCCATTCTATTAATTTCACACTGGTATTAAAAAAACTATATTATATTTAGGCCTGTCATGATAACTGCCTTTGTTTGACGATATATTATCCCAGAAATAATTGCGATAAACGCTATTGTCATTTTGAGACCATTCTATTCCACTACTATAATAGCTTAATAATGCAATAACACCCTTTCAAAGAGCAACACATTTTTAATCCTTGAAAATATTTAGATATTGGAATCGGAATATGAAAAAAAGATATCCTAAATAAATAACTAGAATTACCGCCTTGTGGTTGTATACCTTCGCGCGCCAGTGAAGGTGCAGTTTCCATCCATGTCTGTCCAGACTCATACAATATATATAGTGACTGATAGAGAGTTTGGTCACATGGTGCAACAACAATCACCTGAAGTTCAATATCAACAAAATCAAAGAGCTTGTGGTGGACTACAATGCTTCAAATATGGATGTTGCAGCAAAGAAGCTTTAAATTATGTAATTCTCAAATAGTTCACAGTGACCTTGACCTTAGACCTCTGACCACCAAAATCTAATCAGTTCATCCTTGAGTGAATGTTTGTGCCAAATTTGAAGAATTTTCATCAAGGTGTTCCAGAGATATTGCTTTGACAAGAATGGGATGGACAACCGGAAAACATAAAGCCTCCGGCCACAGGTGTCGCTAGCACGGAGGCATATGAACGATTAAAATAAAAATTAATTAATTAATTATTATTATAATATTATTATTAATTCAATTAATAATTAATCAAAAATTAAATAAATGAACATTTGGCACAGAGGTATAGTCATTCATTCCCGAATTGGCAATATGCTGCCAGTCCAGTTTGTGCCACTTTTCGTTGGGTCATGTCTGAAGTCATGTCCATATATCGATAAGTCTTTAAGATTAGTACAATAATATAAAAACCTATGAGTCGATAACATAATTATTGTGACATGCTTAATGATAATGAATTATGTGAGCCATCACAACAAAGTGCACATGATTTTAATGATAGCAACATTACTATGGCATTTTAATTCAGTTTAAGGTGCAAATTGATTAGAAAAGTCTGCATTGTCAGGTGACAGTAATCTAACTCTGAAAATTAACATTTTGTTTTATTTTCTGCCATTTTATGGATGGTTAATTGGAAAAGAAACCAACAGAATAATCCGAACTGATTATTAGTTGCAGCTAAACTCAGATTTTAAGTTTGTTAGTTTCATATTTTTTAAAAATGATTGGAAACTCTGACAGCAGTAATGTCAACCTGTAATATATGATTCTTATTAAATGAAACATGTCAGAACAGTCATATGTTCCTTTCAGCTGAGCTGTATCTGACTAACCGTGGTGCCCATCCGGTCCAGAGTGTCCTCGTTGATGGGGTAACGGAGCCTCATTTTGCGGTACAGAGGATGTTTCTCATAGTAGCTCACAAGATCCACAAGACTCTCAAACTCTGCCGAACTCCCCAACATGAAGAGACGGCCTTCCTGCTGGATACAACAGTGTTTGATCTTCCCCTCCGCCCTGCAGACGGATGGACACGGACAGAGAAAGAATGTTAGCCACAAAGCAAAGGAGATTTATGTTAAATCTTTTACAAACTGAGCAGAAAAATGATGAGTTAAGTTTGTCGTCATGTGATTGCGATTGATTTTTCTACCTGAAGGAAATGGCGTAGGAGTTGTTTTCACTGCGTTTTCGCACCAAGAAAGCGCCGTCCCTGGGAACACGCATCAGCATGTGTTCAGCCTGAACACGGGACAGACTGGAGTGGTACCACCTGAAAACACACAACTAGTTTATAACAAACTAATATCTCCCGTTTCATCTTTACTTTTCTGCTGTTTTCTCAAAGCGAACATCCGACCCATCTTTGCAGCCACCGATCACTCACTCTCTGCTCTCGTGTGCGTTGGGCTGAGGTACAGGGCTGCCCAGCCTCATCTCGAACTCATTGCAGCGCAGAGGTGTGTCTCTGTAGTGGCAGATGAGGCGGTAGAGGCTGTCAAACACCAGGTTGTCCGTCAGGTAGAAGCGGGTGGAGCCAGACTCCTGACGTGAATGTATCCTGCAGTGCTGGACTCGACCTGAGCGCCTGGAGGAGGACGAAACACACTCGTATGCACTTTGTAGAATGTGTGTTTACTATCCATGTAATTTTTACCATTTTTATTGTTTGTGTGTTTGATCCCTGTGTCTGCCTCCTGTATAGTTTTTTTTATTGTTTGATATACTTTTTATTTCCTGTTTTTTATTTTCTATTTAACATTTTATTTTTCCTCCGTCTTTGCATTGTACAGCACCTTGTAGAGTTACAAGGTTAAATAGTTAAATTAAATATTTGATTTTGAGCTAAAAATGTCTCTTAATAATTTGTCAGAAAATGGACAAATGAAGTGGATGACTTGTGGTGCATTTGGTCCCTTTTTATATTGAATTGTTTGAGTTTTACGTGATTTCCTAATAGAAATAAATGTACATTGTTTCCATGCAATAAAAGAATAGAAATCTTTCCAATTCCATTAAGTGTAAATGTTATTTTTCATTTCAGATTTTGTGATAAACTAATACATTTGTTTTATATTGATATCACGTTCAGTTCACTTCAATTTGACCTTTATAACAACTAAATTTGAACTAATTCTGAAGCTTTTTTGCAGCTATGATCACATTTCTTTTCTCTCAACTGTCTGGCACCATTATCTAATAAGTGTGTTTCTACATTCCCTTTAACTCTAATTCCCATTACTCTCTTTTCTCTTCTCCACTGTAAAAAAGACCAAAGAGAGGAAGCTGAGATCAGTTTTAGGAGCCGTCTTCTGTGGTTTTACTGACCAGAACGAGAGGGTGTAGTCTCCGACAAACGTCTCACTCTCCCGCACCAGGAAGGTGCCATCTTTGGTCCCGCCCTCGCAGTACTCCTGCAGGAGCTTCTCGGCCACTTGTCGACCATCACGACCTCCACCCAGCTTCCCGTGGAACCAGCACTCCGCACAGTGCTGCTCGTTGTTGTTACACTCCTGATGAGTGAGAGGAAAGAGTGAAGAAACTGAGAAAGAGCATCACCAGCTCTGTTTGCCATCACCATCATCATGTCCCTACCTCTTTTCCTTCATCGTCCTCCTCTTCATCAGTGGTCTGGTAACGAGACGTCTCCTCTGAGTAGTAAATCTTATTACTAGTCAGGACAAAATAGTGTGGAGTCCACGTCTGTAAATCATAAAAAAACACCCGTTAGTAATACTATATAACACACGGACTGTTTTATGATGATCACTCATAGTCAAACTCTTGGCCATATGCACGTGGTCGATGGGGTCCTCGAGGTAAAGGATGCCGTTCTTCAGAGAGTTGCTGATATCGTTTTCAGAGTAGCTGGCCGAGGACACCTCTTCATAAAGCGTTCCTTCCACCAGTTTCTTGTGCTGCGACACAAACATGAAAAAACTGTTTGTCTTTGTGACCACTACAACAACATGGGAGCATTTCACTGCGTAGATCAAGCTGGGACATGTCCAAAAAAATTCTTCAACAGTTCGGACCAGCTGTCTCTCAGCCATCATATTTTAAAGGTGTAATCTGTAAGATATGGCCATAATTTTTAGTTTCAAACGTTTAAAAAATTTACATTATCAACAGAATGTCATTGTGTCAATGTCATTGTGTCAGTGTCACAGTCATTATGTCAAAGATGTCTATGCATTGTGTTGCAGAGATATCTACTGTAATTAGCATGCTAACCAGCTAGCTCCGGCCCGTCTCTGGTTTGGCTGAAGTAAATCCTCAATTCACAGAGTAAGGTGTGAAAATATTCCATCCCTACATGCCGTTTTCAGTTGCTGCTAAAGGCCCAATGCTAATTCTATTTAGTCATTTCTCCACTCAAAGTCATAACGTTAACTTAGTCCCTAAGTGTGTCCATTCCCAGTTTGTTTCCAGTCGTGTTCAGGCTGCGGAGCCCAGTTGAGCTGAGCCCCACCCCCGAGGTGACTCCCCATGTGATATGTTCATGATCTAGGCAGACTTCAGTGACACAGTAGGCCCACTAGCTGCACTCTATATCATAGTGTCATTTTATATCCTAAATTTAGTGTAAACAGCTAGAACAACAAAACTGTTGGCCAGCCGGTCTGATCACCAGCTTATGTGACAGGTCACCGCAGCATGACGTCTCCAAAAGCTGATTCTATTTCAACTTTTGCCACAGGTGCAACACTTGCAGTCTGCACTGCTGCAGCCTAAATGCACTACCCAAACGCAAAATTAATGAGAGGATTGGGGTTTTCACCACAATGCCGGACTTGTTCTAAATGAGGCCTTACAGGTGGTGACAGAGAAGGCAGTCAAACACTAGTGTGGGGTTAAGTGACTGACCTACTCTAACCAAAATCTGGAATGACAACAAGGTTGTGTCATATTTATGAAAGTTTTGTTTTGGGAGATGTGCCCCTTTGAAATGTGTGTCTTATACTTTGAAGGATGCAGTCTCTGATTTGCTGTGCGATGTAGGCATGTGTTCCTCTTTGTACCTTGATGAGGATCTTCCTGCGGAGCTGGTGGGGCGACGGAAGCTCCTCTGCGTTGTTGTCGACTGGCTTGGTGAGCAGCAGATCTCCAAACACCTTCTTAAAGTGCGTGGCCATGTTCCTCTGTTGGACCACACTGCAGTGGTCCTCGATGGACAAGATCACAGGATACCTGCACAAACACAACAGCAGGCAGGTGAACTCAAGAAATCTGTTTTACAAAACTCGAATCTGCAAGTTGTTCCGCTTCTAAAGGATGACAACGGTGATGGAGAAGTTAGTGTTGTTTTACAGTGGTAACATGAGGATGACAAAGCCAGCTAACATTTATCAATACGATAAAAATCATCTCCAAATATGGCACATGGCTGACGCTTGCTGCCATCTTGAAATCTATGAAATGAATGCCACTTTAAATTAACTTACTCAGATGTGACGAAGGCGTGTTCTTTGATGGTGTGCAGCACATCTAGGAATTTAATCTTGGAGGTCAAAGTGTGGCCATGGTAGATTATCGGCAGGTCGTCAGGTCCATCCCAGCAGTCCACTAAGATCAGAAAGCACAGATTTAGCTACAAACCTCTGCTGAATCATTTGTGCTCTGAATAGAGGTTTTTATGTGGGCATAACCTGGACAGAAGAGACCAAAACAGAAATCTGAACACACATCAACACTGCCTCTCTGTATGTGGCCAGCATTTTAGGAAGTATTGCAGAATACATTTGAATAAGCTGCAAAGTATCCTCAACTTTACAGTAACAGATTTCTTAAAGCCACAGTTTAGTTTTCCTTGTGAGTTAAAAATCAAATGTTGGACAATCTTACGTTCAATGCAGCGGCAGCCCATCCTCAGGCAGCGGGCGTAGGCTTCTAGAGATGATTCACTGGAAAACTGGTCACCCGTCAGGTAGCTGAGAGAACAACATGGAAACAAGTTCATAAGAGCAGAAGTGCCATGATCAATGTCATTCACTTCATCTGTCAGTGGTTTTAATGTTGGGTTGGCCAAAAACAGAGACAGAAAAGCCCATGTGTCCCAAAATTCATTCCAGCAGTCCTGATGTCAATATTGGACATTGATAAATTGATATACATCCATTTATGACTCTTAACACAGGAAATAAGGAGATTTTCCATCCCAATGATGGAATATATATATATATATAGTTATTGGCCAATAATGACATCATAGCTGATGAATAGAGCCAATAATAAGCCAAAGTATGCATCTTTAAAGATGGTTTGTGATCCACCAATAAATACAGAGAAGAAGTGCAGGAGGCTGGCGTCACGCTCATGACGTCAAACTTCACATTACATGTTCCACAAGGGTTCAGAGAGGAGGGAAAGTCTACCAGTTTTAACACAACAAATCTTATTAGAGCTCTGGAATACTAAAACATCCATCTTTGCTCACTAGATCTTAATCTTTCTTACCCTCAGTGTGCAGAAACTACAGGTTATTCGCTTATTTTTAAAATCCCAAAATGTGAAATTATCTTATCCGTTTCGACCATGAGAAGCAGGTAATTATCGCTTAGCGTATCGGTTGAAAAAAAAAAAATCATGCATTCCTAGTATAAATCAGTAAAGCTCCTTTTTATAACAATACAGTAACTATGGGGATTGTTGAGACAAACTCTTTACATGAGGGCTAGTGTCTTTATGGGGGTCTAAGATATGAACATTTGAGACACATGTTGAGACCTACGTGTTGTGTGAGGAGGAGATCCAATACTGAGACAGCGGCCTTTTCATGTCATCAGGAACAACAGTTGAGAGTCGAGGGTCATATATAGAATTCTCCTTAGAGAACAGGAAAGTCAGGAACTAGAAAGATAAAGTAACATGATCAGACTGTACGGTAGGAAAAAATCTTCTCAGTTTATTTCAGCTTTTTGTGCACTTTTGTGTGTTTGTCATGTTTCACCTCATCAAGTTGTAGCATGGGCTCGGGCTGCGGTCCACCCCTCATGTACCCCATGAGGAACTCTCTGACACGACTCAGATCCGGTGCCCAGGACTCCTGAGACGAGCCAGATGCAGAAGTGAGCAGACAGCAGTTTTTAGAGAACAGTTCTGTGTTGTGCAGACAGGCGGTGAATTTGCTCAGTACCTTCTGGTCCATCTGTAAAAACTTCTGGAAGTCGTAGAGGGAAATCTGACAAAGCTCCGGTCTGTCAACATTCCTACGAACAACGATTTTCAAGATGTCAGACAGCAGAGGAGTGAAAGTTACACAAAAGTTCAGCTAAATGAAAGAGGAGACACGATAAATTAACATACAAATGTATATCTGGCAACCAATCTTATTACTCTACCTATGCCAATTCTAATTATGCCATTTCTTACGTTAATGTGCCGTAACGTTAAGCAAAATGTCTTTCCTGGCTCTATGTCATCCATAGAGCCAGGAAAAAACATTAACATACCATTATGTTATGGCAAAAACACATGGAAATGTTTCACTTTCCTGAAAACCAAAACCTTCCTTGGAACACTGATAAATTAAGCTTTTATTAAAGAGAAACTGGACAGGCGGAAGAAGAGGAGTGGGGGACGTGAAGACAGAGGAGTGGACACTGAGGAAGAGGTGAAGGTGGAGGTGGAGGGACTCACCGCAGAGGGAAGGAGAGCTCCAGCTGCTCAATAATCTGGGAACAGAAGGGGAGGAACCAGGTGACAGACAGGTGGGAGGGAGCCAGGTGGAGCATAAACAGTAAAGGACAAAGTGAGCATGGTGAGGTACGAGTGCTCAAATGCAGTACTGAAGTGCAGTTATTATGACTTTAGACTTTTCTTGAACTATATTTCGGATGGACTCCTATCTGACAGAGGATGTAACTGATTACGTTGCAGATTCACACTGAAAAATAAACATGCTGTTGTTGGGTATAAATATTCTATCTTCAAAAACGTTTCTGAAAAACTAATCATAAGAAAACCATCTATCTCCAGTTTCATCACTATTTATTAAAGAACCATTTCAGTCAGGACCACTACAGTCAAAGAAACTTTGCAGTGGAGGAGCTGGGGTGGAGGTGGGTTGCAAAGCGGCATGCAGAAGAAGCAGGAAGAGTAGGCAGGTCAAAGCAGCTTAAATAGTGCGCCCTTGTATGAGAATTGCCAATTGAATGCATAGAAGGGAATCAGCTGAGCCATCAGCTGATGTGGGCTGGCTTTCAGATCAGCTCATTTAGCTGAGATTGTGAGCTGAGCTCGACTTCCCTGGCCTGCCTGAACTGATGCAAATTAACTGAATTTTTGGTGGTTTCGCATGTCACATAATTACAAATTGTGTAGGTTGTCACAATGCACCGATATAGACGATAACAATGATATTTAAAAATGAAATATTGATATCATGTTAATAATGCACATATGATAATATAATGTAACTAATCAAGCTCAGATATTAGGCCTTGTGGATCTTTTGCATATCAGTTCATCTGGTTGCCTTTTCACTATTCATTGAGTGTAATTTTCCTCTCTCCACCTCCCTACACTTATATTTTGAGTGAAATTAAATTGCCAAAAACAACCGGGACAAATAATTTTTTGATCCCATTTGAAATGTGACATGAATTAGACATATGATGTTGGCCAATTTAAAAGAGAATTTAGCAAATCGCGAAAGTCACAGTTTGTCGTAAAACTGTTGAAGTATAAGACTGTGAAAATCCATAATCAGAAAGACTACACACCCAACAGATGCGTAAGTGTCGTTTAACACTCACTGAAATCTAGAGTCAGTTTGCATGCTAGCTAGCTAACAGAACAGACAAACTCTCCTTTCACATAGCTGCAGCTGTCAACATGGCCAGACTTGTAGTGATTTTCCCCTTTTTAAATGCATTTTCTGTGCCAACCTGAGATGAGAAATGTAGTTTAACGAGTGGTTTCACACAAAACTAAATGGTAAACTGCAACTTTGTTGGCTCGTAAGAAATTATCTTTTAAATTGAACATCATATGTGTAATTCATGGTGCAATTAATGGTATCAAAAAATTATTTGTCTCTTGTCATTACCAACCACTCAGATTTTTTCTGAAATAAGGTCCCATGGGGGGATACTGGAAGGGGAGAGACTTCACATCTTTATAAACAAATTTAAAGACGAATTTGACTGCATATCATTTTTTTTATTTCTATAGAAATTGCAATAATATCGTTATTGTGAATTATTTTGGCCACGATAGACAATTGTAGTGAAAATCTGATATCGTGATAGCCCTGGTATACTTCTGATCACAACCATTTTCAGAATCAGAAACAGATTTATTGCCAAGTTTTGTATAAAAGTGAAGAGGGAAGAACCATGCTGTTTTATTTAGATTTTTAGATGTATTTATCCAGGCATCCATTGTTGTTGCATTCATTGGCATAGAATATGATAATGTGTAGCTATTATCAGACTTTTGTCAAAGTTACAGGATTGCAATTTGAGTTAAAACTTGAGTTCATGTGAGGGATCAGACAAATCTGCCGTTTGATTTTTATGCTGTATGGAGATAAATGGAAAGCATTCAGCATTTATGCAGTCATCTGCATGCATTTGAAAATAGTAAGCAAAAATGTTAAGTGTATACGATTTGTAATTAAGGAACTAAAACTTGCCATAACATTCGTATATTAGCACTGACTGGGACAATCTTCTTTGTCTTTGTTACTGTGATATTTGAACATTCTTAAAGCAAGACTAATGGAGTATTCTTCCATTGTGATACAACTACTATTATGAAAGTAAAGGATTTGAGTACTTCTTCAAGGCTGTGTGATTGTGCTTGTGTGCAAACTCCAAAACTGGTACTCACACTCTTCTGAGCGTCGAACATCAGAGTTCTGTAGAGCTGTGCGAAGTTCGGGTATGACAGATCGCTCCTGGCCTCCACCTCCTGTGTAAACAGGGAGGAGGTGAGTTAGTGCGATACACCATGGCGCTGTGGGTAAGTCAGAACATCCAGGAGAGGACGTTGAGAAAGGCATTGGAGCTACAGGTGGGGAAATGTGTTCCGTTCTGACCTGTAGCTTATCTTTGAGAAAGCGCATGTTGGGGACTCTGTAGTTGACCTGAGGCAGCAGAGCTTTCACATCCTTCACTGTGATGCTGACAAAGAAAGGAGAAGAAGGGTACATTAGAGCGCGAGCACACTGAAGCAGACTGGATAATCCTAAAAACAATATTTGAATTGCACCTCCAAACAGCCTGTATTTTCATCAGGAGATGGCACTGTTTGAGGAGCTAATATAACTTGTCAGGATTTACATTTCCAGGCTGAGCATGAGGACTGTGAAGTTTTCATTTTTTTGTTTCAGAAGGGATGGCTTTTAGGTGACACATACAGGTAAGGCTTGGTACAGCTTTATACTCTTTGTATACTCTTTGTATACTCCAAATAATTAATGTCAAAACTGGATGTTATTTTCCTATTAATCATATAATAGTGGATGTGACAATATTTTAATGGAGTGGTTTCAACCATTTATCTACTTTTATTACTTTAAGTAACCAATTTCAACAGTTGGTATCTTACTTTTAGCTAATTATTTCAATTACTTATCCATCACTTTTAAATAACTATTTCATCTCCTCTGCTTGCTTGCTTGCTAGTTTTCATGCACTCAATTGAGGTCCACTGGTGGGCCTCATCTAGTTGCCGTGGAGACTGTGGTACTACCAAGTGTGCAGAGTCTGACACTATATGGCTGCTTTCACATTCATTGCTGAAAGTGTAAATTTTCTCTGATTTGAAGAGGCAGGACCTATGAGCATGATTTGTGACATCACAAATAGTTTGGAAGCCAATCCTGGTCCAATATTCAGCATAAACACAAGTGTGATGTGGAGACTTGAAGCCTCCAGTGCACAAACACTGAGAATGGACTTTACAGTGAAGCAGGAGACATCTTGTGTCCAGCAGTTAAACTTTGGAGATGAAAAGTTATATATTCATTGTTTCTGGAATTTTAAAGGATTTTAATAATAAGATAATTAAACATTTGTTTTTTTGTTGTTGTTTTTCAGCCTAAATTTAATAAGCCTTAAAATCAAATAATCCTCTAAACTGAGATAAATAAAAAGTTTTACTTTACCTCATTCATATATTTATATATTTTTCTTCCATTCGCAAAATTGTGACAGCACACCAAAGTCCAATTCACACACTTTTCAACAGCATATTGAGTTTTCCCAGTTGTCATGGAATTGCAAGGTGAATGAATGAATCTTTAAGCTTGACTCTTAAGCCAAGACTTAGTCCTTCAAATGCTTAGAAAAAATGGAAATCTGACCATTTACAATTTCATTACAACTCCATCTACCAATGAACATTACGTGATATGATAAAAGGCTCAAGAACAGCTAATAATGGACCTTGTGGTGAGATTCTTTTGTCAAATCAATGTACAAGTACATTTGGATGCTTCTGTTGAGTTTTTTTTGGTTGTTTTTTTAGGACAACCACATCGATAATCATTTTTACTGCTTTACAAAACACATGTATGCAACCATCAGCCGTCAGTAATGAAGTGAAGAAGGAAGCGAGAAAAGCAGATAGAAAAGGAAAAAAATAATCCAGGTCCAGGCTTCTAGGCAGGGATGATCTTTAAGGTCAACGACTGCTGTCACTGCCAGGTCTGATTCGTCTCTCCGACAAGTTCTTTCTGTCTCACTACTGAAACTGTTACTATTTTCACAGGAGACAGGAAGTTGCCCTCTCCCAGCCCAACGCATCACTTCCTGCCGCTTATCAGGCGGTGGCACGCTGTTTGTCCTGGAGTGGCTTCCACCCAAACAGAAGCCTGGACTTATTAATGACAAGAGAGAAAAAGACAAATTGTGTGTGAACGTGTGTGTCAGGCTGGGGAGGTTAAGGTCAGGGCAGATCCCCAACAAGGCTGGGACACACTCTTTGATAACATCTGGATCTGGTTTCACCTCCACGTTACACCTGCTGTGACTGAAGGGCCAATGAGCATCCATCACAGGCTGCTGTGAAGCTATGATTCGGTGTTGACGTGTTTGAGGCGAGTCACCCACCTGCCCTCATGGTTCCTGTCCATGACTTCAAACTGTTTCCTCAGCCACCTACAAGGGGAGGGGTGGAGAAAAAAAACATGAGACTAAGAGTCAAACTGAAATAAAAAATAGAGAAAATGTGTGTGATCGCTGAAGTGCATTACACAGCAAGCCCATTACACAGGGTAGAGAAAATCTAGTCAATAGAAATTTTGACTTATGTACCTATTTAGTCAAATTTGTAATTACCATAAAGAAGAACATTTCTGTGGCGATAGCACCCCCAACTTTAATGTTTTCTCATTTTTGGGTCAAACTGACTGAATGTCGCTTAAAGAGCAAATTCCTAAATAAAATGCGTGTGAATGCTTACAGCTGAAATGCTTTGCACTGGTAGAAAATACTATTTTTTTAATTGAATTTATTTGTTTTGTGCTAGCACCCCCCACATAAATGTTTTCTAGTGGGGGTGCATTTTTGAATCTGACGGACATTGTCAGTAATGTAGTTCAATTCTGTGTATCTGTGTGGGTTGGCAACATTGACTGTATATAAAGATGGACAACACGAGAGCTTCCCAAATGTGAAGCCAAAACATCTGGATGGCCCCTTGGTGGATGGCTGCAGTATAGGTCATAAACCTCTCCCCCTCCATGTTAGCAGATGGGACGTGGGCCAATTAAAAACTCAAAGATGGTTTCTGTAATTTTAGGTAGTTCTCATCACACTGGTATATGTTCAAGTGTTAATTTTTCTGATCAGTTTGGTTTTAATTAGTTATTTGATGCTATAAAAAGGGGGTGAAATGTCATGATTGACAGCTGAGCCCTGCTCGCGATTGGGTGGGCAGATGTATGGGTGAGAACTCGATACCGCGGCTCCGTCGCCCAATCACTACTGCACAGACTCTGGCTCCAAATGTCACCAGCGCAAGATGGCAGCACTCGTATCCGGGATATTTTGGCTTTATTTTTGTACAGTGGGAGAAAGTGGAGACGTGTCGTCCATCACACCTGTTTTTCTGTTACAGACAACACATAGGCCTATGAAGTTTACTTTGATAATGGTGGCAGATTTACCACTTTAAATTCTTTGTAATTTTTCTAACAATTGTTTCCGGAGTCTTTAATATGCACTCAATGGCTACACACATGATATTATGCTAGCAGACTGAGGCTAAAGCTAACAGATCCCAGATATTAAGTCCTGGTTTTATTAGTATGATAAGGACAGATGAAAGATTAGTTTGTTATTCATCCTAACATAACCCTGTTTGATTATTTGTATTCACATTTAATGTTAAAAAAAAGTACGACGACGAGCAAGCAAGGATCCCCAATCTGTTTGGCAAATGTAATAATGTAATGTTGATTTTCATTATCACTGTACATAGAATTATTTCTCCAATAGCTATACACTTAGATCCTCAGAGAAAATTCTACTCATAATTCCAACCACCTGAACACGTGAAGGTGAAACTGCTTTTCATTTCACAGATCAAATCAAATCAAATTTTATTTATATAGCGCCAATTCACAACAAAGTTATCTCATGACACTTAACATG
>JBBPCS010000258.1:0-21590 GCA_037974645.1 Hollardia meadi
ACACACACACACACACACACACACACACACACACACACACACACACACACACACACACACACACACACACACAACTGCACATACATTTACAGACAAGAGCATTGATCATATTATCTGCTGAGTATGGGCTATCACAGCGCCAATCAGCTGGGACTGAACTCTCACAGACGGCATTGTATCCATGCAGCTGCAGTATGTCATGTAACGCAGTTTACTGCCAAAGAGGAGCCAGCAGAAAGGGAGGACCTCAGTCAAACTGCAGCTGATCATATTAAAAGTGATATATGTGGAGGTTTTTCAGTGTGCTCTACATGATATCACTTGGCTTATCAGTACCTCTGTTTCTCTAAGACTCTCTAAATGCTTTTATATGTGTGTCCAGGCGGCATGTATCCCGGTGCTGCTGAGTAACGGTTGGGAGCTGCCGTTCTCTGATGTCATACAGTGGAACCAGGCGGTCATCGAGGGAGATGAGCGATTACTACTACAGGTAACACCCAGACGCTCAGCATGACACTGGGCCATGATTGGACTTTCAAAAATCAATTGGACAAGTGCCATCTCCAGCTCGTGGCACAGAACAGTAGTCCAACAGTACAGGACAACAATAATATAAAAACACGTTTTTATTGGTTTGTTAAAACGTTTGTTTGTTTTTTGCTGTAAAATCTGTGTAAAACCTTGAAATATTTACTAAAGGGAGAGACAGCAGTTTTCAATCAAGTTTGTTCGATCGAACACTGTAAAAGTTTTAGCAGTCCTTTCTCCAAAAAAAATGACATTTATATCGAAGTAATTTGCAACAGCAACTTTGTTTGCTGGGAAACATAATGCCGACCAATTACTCTCTACTCAATTACTCTCTGTTATTCTCGTATTGACAGCGCATAACATTGTTTTTCAGAACATTTAACAGTAAAAAACAATCCTTCCCTAACCTTAACAAAAGTGCTTTTGTTGCCTAAACCTATGCACATACCGGACTGGACTCAAACGGTGGTCCTACACGTTGTGCACCTGCCATCCACTGTTTCATTCAGTCAAATAAACATGGTCTCTGAACATAATACAAGCAGCGATTATGTTTCCTTTAGAAACGTGTTTGCTGTTGCAAATTATTTGCGTTTAAACATAATTGCTCGGAGTCAGGGTTTGTTTTTAGATAACAACCAGAAAGTAGAAAAATTAGTTTAAAAGAAAGCGTTAACTTTGTTCAAAGTCACGAAGGTGTTGATTTCTAATAGCTACTTCTGTAGTGGATGCTGATTTGTCTTCGAACATGGAAATTAAGCCTCAGGAAAATACATAGTTCTTTTAGAGAGACAGAAGAAGAAATGCAGAATTGCATGGAGTTACAGAAGCTAGCGGCGAGCCTGGACGATGACTCCGGCTCTCTATAATCTGTATCAAACGGTGTGGTTACAGGTCGGGGCCCTTTGACATTAAACACCCATCGAGGCCCGCTTCAGTTAACAAGCACTCACTCGCTTTCTCACACATTCGCACACACACATCCTCACAAATAAACACAACGAGAAAGCAAAGCCTTTATCTCTCTCCCTCACATAAATTACAGATGTTTCCTCTGACTTGATCCTTTTCAATCTCGGCCAATAGAGGACATGAATTGGCATTCAGCTAATAAACAGGATTAAGACCCCGAGATCTCAGAGGAGAGACATTTTCAAATTGTGGCGGGATTGGATTAAACGGGGTGACCTCATCAGTGGCATTTCTGCACACCTGCAAAAGTCGCACATGGAAGCACATATATGACGCACACATTCACACTGTCTATGATCTGAGGGTAAGGAGCCTGAGGCTGAGTGAGGACAGATTCTTCAGACAAACGAGGAGGAATGAAATGAGGAAGACACTTAGTGAGGCTGTCCTTCAGATGTACTTAGTGGACAGAAAAGGACAACGCAGGAAGGGTAGAGAGAAGTAGTGAAATTCAGGGGAAGGAAGGTATGTGAAGAGAAACGGAGAGGTTGAAAAATCAAGAGCAAGAATTTTAAAAGGTCAACAATTTACACTTTTCTCAGTTCAACATGGCTTTCTTCTACTTTGATTGAGCCACTCAGCTTAACTCTCCAAGTAATTCAGTTCATTTTGGTGATTTACTCAAAACCCTGTATGTAGCCCTCACTAATTAGGGTCTAATTATCTAAACAAGAGACACAAAAATCAGCTCTGTGTCAAGTGTTTTTTTAGGGAGCCAGATTAATCAACCATTTGATTCAGTTTACACGGTTTTGATCACCTAAATGCCATTTTCCTTTATTCTCTTTTCCAGTCTATTTATAAGAAACAAGTGAAGTTTTCTCTGTTATTTTTAATTCTTTTCTCTTTTTTTCTCTCTCTTCTCCTCTTTTGTCCTCAGGTGCCATCCACAGTGAGAGCAGTAGGGAATGAGAGAGTCCTGGCCCTCAGACAGAGGACCCAGATGTTGTGGGACGCGTACTTTTCCTCTGTGGACAAGATAGTCCTCACCACACTGGAGGTGAGCCTCAGCCATAAAACACTCAGCACAAAGAAGCACAATGAAATTCACCCACGCGTGTGAAACATGTGGTTCAAAATTGGACTGAGGGATTATACTCGCAGGGCTAGTTGATAAACTACTGTGGCTGGTGAGCTCTAACACGCAGGTCAGCTGGGAAGATGCTCGAGCTATGCGGTCACAATAGCTTCATAAGCTTTGGATTTTGTCTTTACTGTGCGGTTTCTCCCTCCTGGCATTTTGCTCTCAGGATTGTACATTATTTTACTCAAAAATGAGCTGAGTTTATTGAAGTGGGGGAGAAGCTTTCTGAGTAACAAACTTGCTTTTAATTAGCAACAAAATAAAAACAGCTGTCAGCATGCTTATTCTGTTGCTAACAGGGAAAAAAAAAAATTATTCAAAATACACATGAGCAACCAAATTGTGGCGGGGGGGAAAAAAACTGTACTTCAACAACTGCAACACTTGGTGCAATGTCACCAACTCTGGCAGTTACATGAAAATATATTAAAAAGATATTGAAATAATATTAATACTAGCACAATTGTTTCAGCTAATTTAAAAGGAGCAGGATGCAGTTTGTTTGTATTTAGTTTCTGTCCAAATATTCTGGAAAATGTTGCCAAGATAAGCTATTAAAATGTTGAAATTCAAGGCTAGCAGTATAGTCTCGGAGTAATGTGTGAATGCTTCCAAGTTGGAATAACAGGAGGTTTTCCTGCATTGCGTGACTGTAGCATTAGTGACCAGGGCTATATGGTGAATTACTGTAGCTGGTGAACTAAGTGCTAACATGCAAGCCAGCCAAGAACAGCGCCAGACTTTTAAACCAGTTTGACATAGTTTACATTGTGATAGATGTTTTTAGGATCAAAACCCCCACAAAATGACTTATCTCGCTCTCAAAATTGTGAAAGTCTAGAAAAGCCACACTATTAAATAAATGTATTTAATACATTTAGGGCTAAACCGGAAGTTAGTGGCTCGGCTGGCAGAAGTCTCTAGTATGCATGCTCTGTCTGGGTGATTTGATATCCAGGAAGTCAAACTTTTTTGGCTTCATGCGCCACTCATCGCTGTAGAAGTAGAACTAGATGCCAGATGCAAAAGATGGCACCTATTTAATCCAAGGAGAATTGCTCGCATGGCGAATTCGCCCAAAAGGGTTTATTTCCAGTTATAATAGAGTCATAATTGACCTTGTTTGCAGTTCAATGCGTTCTGTCCACACTTTTACAGACGTCTCTATTATAATTGTGGTGCGTGGGAAAATTGCTTTTGGGGCCGCAGGGGTATACGGCGAGTGGCCTCAGGGCAAAATTGGAAGGAAGGTTGAGCGGCGTATCCAGGCCTAAATGATAAGATTCATGGCGCCACTGAGCAACTCCTGTAACAACGAACAGGGCCCCGCCTCCAACGCTGTATCCAGATTTCCCCTTAATATATCCATGGTGTGAATGTGAGCGTGAATGGTTGTTTGTCTCTACATGTCAGCCCTGTGATGGCTCGCAATTTGTCCAGGGTGTGCTATTGTTTGCTATTGGTCAATAATAATTATGTTAACCAAAGCTGCAATTGTAATGAATTGATTTTGCCGGACAATTTAGTGGCTTTAAATTCTGTTATTAACTCCAGTAAGTCTGTACTTTCACTCTATCATATCTAATGTTAGCTTTGAGCCTTGTGCCTGTCTATCTCTCTGTCACACACATTTATGGGTAATGTTGCCACTGGCTGCTAAGTATTACACCTAATTGAAATGTTTTATAACTCTGAATACTCCAACCATACAATTCTGGTCAGGAATGTGCAGCGACATGCAGTGAAAACCTCTACAAAAAGAGGCCACTGCTATAAACACAGGTTTTCCGTTGAACACACAGCCATGGTTGTTACTCTCTGCGGCTTACTCCTTGTGAGCTATCATCAGTCCTCTTTCAGAAAGGCCTTCCAACAGAGTTTTCACATTTGAATCAAACCACCCTTCTATCATTATGATTATGGGGTTGGATCTTGGCCCATGCTCTACATTTCTACTCTCTCACTATCCCAGCTGTGTGCTGTACTCTCGGGCTAGGGAACATATCAAAGCGGTCCACATGTGATCCGTCTGAAGTCTCGGAGAAATCCCCTGATGTATAGAAATGATATAGCATTATGTTGCAAATGTCAGTCTCAACTTGCTAGTTTCTGCCTCGCTGATAAGATTATTAAGATTATGAGAAATGCTACTTTTTCTACATTACATGTCAGGTTCAGAAAAAAGTTTAATCTTTGAAAGAACCATTGCAAAACAGAGAGGCGCTTGGATTGTCAGTCTTTGCCCGTCTTTTGTTTTACCATTCTGTCTTTGAACAAGCTGGGGGAAAAATGCACTTGCAAAGGTAGTTACTCCAGCTGAGAGAATGTCATTTGAAGGTTAGCCCAAGGGTTAGACGATGCATGAAAGGAAATAACAACCTCCTTATATGAGCAGTTTTTGCACACACTGCATGTGTCGATTTTAGCACATGAAAATGTGGGGAAATAACAGCTTTAACCCCTCTGAAACCTGAGGAAATCACACAGTAAGTGGTATGCTTTGGACTCTGATGTTTATCAAGGCAAGCCTGGCAGCCCCTTGTGTATTTACTGCTGGGGATTTATTCTCGAGATAATAAAGGAGAGGTTCTGGAGGTTGGTGATAAGCTGCTTATATACATACAGCATGCAGAGGGGAACCTCTCCCCATGGGAGACAGCTGTGCAGTCAGCCTGAGGTCAGTGAGGCAGAGGGCTTCAGAGCTGATGATGGTGCTGCTGCTGCTGCTGCCGCTGCATGGACACCTCCTGTTGGTGTAAAATGGAAAGTACACCGACCCTATCATTTAAGGATTACTGCTGGAATATGCAAACACAAGTGTGTCAGGTCTCGAGTTGCAGTGGATTTTACATTAAGCTCCAAGACTCTCCTCCACCGGCTTAGAAGAAGAAAAAAACGGAATGTGGTGCAGGCTTATAATGGCAGAGCACAACATCCACTTCACAATGCAAGTGAACACGTCCCCTCTGCTTCTGACATTGCAAACCTCATCCGTTTTTTTTTTCCTCCTCCCCAGATCATTAAGGACCGTGTCTTCTCTCACATATCGAGAAACAAGTACATGTGGAACTCTCTGCCAGGAGGACTGCTGGTCCTACCAGAGTACTCCACTCACCTCGCACATTTCCCTTTCTACTACCTGGGATTAGGTAACCACGCACCTCATTCAAATGAGTCGGCACAACATGCAAATCCTGATTGTACAGGATGGTCATGATTTTTCAGGGCTGTGGAGGTAGAGATGAGTAATCAGCACTCAACCAGCAAATCATTATCCAATATTCAGTGAGGTCCTTGTCTGTATTTTGCAATCGCGCTAAAATATATGTAACAAATTATGTATTTTTTCAATCTATTTAGAGTCACACTTTTATGTGATTATGACATTTTTTTCTGATTTTTCTAAAGTCATTTTTTGTAGAAAATAGTTACAATTCTGGAGAAATTTAATGCTGTTCTGATGATCCTTGATTGACCAACACAGATACACTTTTATATGTTTCTTGTATAGAAGAGCACCTAATAAACAATTCAGACAGATTATGTGTTAACCTCACGTTATTTTTTTTCATGTCTGCATTCAGGGGTCAGTCCAGGTCAAGAGTTCACTGCTGTCATCCAAGCCGTCTCCCCATTGGTCTCCCAGTCTCAGCCAATCATGAAGCTGCTTCAGGTGGTCTCCAAGTCAAAATACTGCTCGCAGGTAAACAAGACAAACTTTGGGAGATTACCATAAAATAAAATATAATGTAGGTACAAACAATGACACTGTAAAGCTGATATTTGAATAAAAAGCATACTTTTACCAACCCTACTGGCTGATTGATGTCACCTGCTGTTTTTGATCAATCTAATGAGTCTATCTGTCTTTGTGTCATGTAAAATTCCCTCACCCCGCTGCTCTAGATCATCATTCTCTGGAACAGCGAGAAGCCACCGCCCAATCGGAGCAAATGGCCTCCCATGCCCGTCCCCCTCACTGTGACGGACGGCAGGAGGAAGGTCAGGAACAATGCCAGTCTGAAGCCTGCTCTGACGTCTGACTGACAGCATGACAAACTGTTGCTCAGTCTGTTTGTGGCTCTCTCTCTTCTTCTTTGACTCAGTATCTCTGTTACTCTATTTCTCTGGTCCCCCTTGATATACTGTATATTTTTCTCTGTCTTTCGTCCATGTATATCTGACATGTCCAACGATCCGTGTGGCGTTCGCTTTCATAAATGTCACTCTCTCACAGCAATTCCTCTCCGTCTCCCTTTCGCTGTCTTGTCTTTCTTTTGACTCCCAAGGCAAAATCTATAGTGATTCACTCATCTCAGTCACTCAACCTGATTTACTGTAACATGATCATCTCTCACTCATCCTCGTAATCTCTGTAAGCATAGGCCAGACAACATATAGCCTGTAGTAAGAACGACTACTGTATTTTTCTCTCAGACCACCAGTCGGTTCCTACCTCATGTTGCCATAGAGACCGAAGCAGTGCTAAGTCTGGATGAGGACACCGTCCTGCTGACGAGTGAGGTCTGTGTGTACATGTGTTGTTAATAAACACAAATGAGAGATGCACACATATAGAAATCAATATTCCTGAAAATGTTACTACAATGTCTGAGTGTTTCGTGTCTGTACTTGCAGGTGAACTTTGCCTTCTTGGTGTGGCGGAGCTTCCCCGAGCGGATCGTGGGCTACCCTCCGAGGAGCCACTTCTGGGATCCCCCGAAGCGTGCCTGGGGCTACACCTCTAAATGGACCAATGACTACTCCATTGTCCTAACTGGAGCTGCCTTCTACCACAGGTACACTGTTGCAAACTAAATAGAAAATGCCATTTAAGGCTCCATATTTGTTTTTTATATTTGCCTCTTACAAGCAGAGGCTGCATTACTCGGAAATTATTTCAAGCTGCTTGATTAATTCAAAAAAGCCTGAACTCCATATGCCATATGAATTCCAAGGATAAAATATGTATAAGTATATACCGGTAATTATTCCACACACGGGGTATTTGAAAAGCTGTTGACAAACCTAGTGACATTCTGAGAAAAAGTTTTGTCATGCTAATTTGAATCTTTACAGCCCCATTGGTTAGGCCCATCTGCATTACCTCCTATGCCTGTTTTGCAACTTAAACAGGGAAATGACAATGAGTAGTCAGTTAAAACTTGCCTTTCTCGCTGTGAGAAGTCTAAATTTAGTCTTTTACGCACAAATTATCTAATTACTTACTGTATGTTGTACAGGTTAAATAACGTGACAGAGCACCAAATGGCTTTTTCACAATAGGGCAACTTGACAAAAACAAAAAACTAACTAACAAAACGTTAAATATGACAAAATCCAATATAGCTAAAAAATATAGTGACTTCCCAGGATCAATCGCAACAACTTACATAAAGCTAATGCGGTTCATTTTAGTTCCTAAGCACAGAAGATATTTAAAAGACAGTGACAGGTACAAACGTAACGCAAAATTACCAGCTGAATAGGAAGCACCGCTCTAAAATCTACAGTCTTGAAAACTGAAGGAATAGAGAACATATGTATTGTACCAGAGGGATTCAGTTTGTTGTGCACTATAAATATCAAATCCCGCTGGTGGTGAAATGGTTAACTTGTCCCAGATACATATGATCAACATACATCACACCATCTACTCTTTTCTGTAGACGGTACCATACAGGTGCTGGTTGCCTGGCCTCCGCTTGTGATAAATTGTGTCGATTCTGTATAAAACATTTTTTTCCATTTTCATTTTAGGCGTTAAGCTCATTTATTGTACTGTGGCTGTAAGTACAAGAGGCTAAAATACTGATTACAGGCTAATAATAGTGAGACAGAATATCAGGTTTTGCACCCTGGCGACAGATGAGAGGAATAATAGAGCAATGCGTAATAGAGGTGTGAAAATCACCTGTTTAATTTCTCATCTTCTTGGCATCATGACGCCCATGGATGATTTTATAAACAATGTAGCTGAAATGTACTGTGATCGTGTATTGTTGTTTTTTTTTCAGTTGGTGCCATTTAATCTTTTTAAAACTAAATGTGACAAAACCGATAACACGTGTCCCTGGCAACACTGTGACCAATGGTCAGCAGGTAGAAAAAGTGCAGTCTTACAAGACAATAAGTTAACTTTTAATAATAATATCAACATGATCTGTTCTGTGTCTGTTTTGTTTGAGAAACCTGGTTAAGTTGTATGTCGACACGTCTGATAACTGATTGAATCAGTACTTCATCAGTACTATTTTCTTTTTTTTTTATCAGTTTGTATTCATCTCGTTGTCAAACATGTTTGTCTGCTCTGTAGAACAAAGAGTTGCTCAAGGAAACAAATAGCAATTGGTATAATTTAACCCATAATTTAGCTTCACTTATTGGAAGTGATTAGTGACCATTAAGGCTGATCCAATTTCTTTCTTGATCTCCAAAGCGCCGTAACCCGTTTGCTCTCACTGAGAATATTCTGAATGCAAATGTCCCATTCTACGGAAGCCAAGAACAGCCAACGCTCCAGTTATTATTTTCTTTAAATGCAATGATCTCAAGTTTACAAGTTAATTATTGCATCACTTCAAGATAACAAAGCTTGTTTATCTCATCTCGAGACAACCAAAGATCGATTTCTACAGATAATGAGGTAATTGATCATGTGAAAATGACTGTAATGGATCAGTGTAACAATAGTATTATGTAATATGTGGTGCTTGTTTCCACAAGTAATTGCTAGAGTGAGCCACTTGTGTGGAGTAGCTAGTGTTCGTTATGACATGTATTAAGCTGTGACGGAATTCATAAATAGAAGCAGCTGAAAATGATTAAATCCTTCATTCTGTATCGTGTGAAATTAATAATAATGATGATCTTGACGCAATAATTAACTTGAGATCTTGAGAATTACATACAGCCATTCTCTGCTTCCGTACCACCCACTTTTTTATATTTTAATAACATTATACACATGCCTGTATACTAACACTTTGACGTGCCCTACAGGTACTACCACTACCTGTTCTCCCACTACCTACCCCAGTCCCTGCGGACTCTGGTGGATCGCACCTCCAACTGTGAGGACATCCTGATGAACTTCCTGGTCTCTGCTGTAACACACCTGCCGCCAATCAAAGTGGCCCAAAGGAAGCAGTATAAAGAGTTGCCCAGTCCACAGGTAGGCAGCCATTAGTCTTTGGCACGTGTTTAATGCTGTCAGGTCAGTACTGGATGGTGAATGATGATGTTTTATTCTACCTCCCAGGGTGCAAAAAGCGTCCCCTGGGCCAACCCGGAGCACTTCAACCAGCGGCAGGAGTGTGTCAACACCTTCGCCAACTGGTTTGGCTACATGCCTCTGGTCCACTCTCAGTTTCGCTTGGACCCTGTGCTCTTCAAAGATCAAGTGTCTGTCCTGCGCAAGAAGTACAAAGACTTGGAGAGAGCGTGAAAATGACGGACGAAATGGACAGAAAGACTCGGAAGCAGCATCAACGACTGGTCTGGTGGCCTTCTGGACAGCCAAATGGGCCAATCAGTGGTGGACAGTCAAGATGGGATACTCAAGACTGTATGGGATGTGGGCAAAGTGCCAGTGGGGTCCATTTGTGATATGGACAAAGGACAATCATCAGACAGACCCTGGTGGACTGTTCTGGGCTATACACGTATAAATATGAAGAGAAAAGGGCCTAGAGGAGTTTGAAAGGATCTTCAAATGATTCTCCTACCTCCACGAGTCTGTCCGGACAACAGAGGAGGACATTTAGGGGCCTTGAAAAGAGTCCCTGTGATTGGGCCTCTTACAGAGAAAGGACAATCTATATTTGACAGCAAAAAAACAACAACCAAGGAACGTGTGTGAACACTTAAGATACCAGTGCTGTTGCTGTGACAATAAGAGAATGGCCAGAAGCACTCAAGGGACACTTCAGCTGTCAAAGTGTCTCTCAGCGTTACTGTGTGGGGAATGTTGCTGTGGAAACGGATCATTTCACATCAAAATGCTAACTGTAAAACCAGTAAAAATGATTTATAAATGCAAACTCATGGTCATGCATATTTTTCTTTCCTTCTTGGCACACACCTTCTATTCAAACAAGTCCAGGACATATATTTTCATTTTTTAAGATACTGAAGTAGCAAAACATATCAGAGGAGCCAATAGTAAGTGGCCAAATTTGGATCCTGTGACTCCACATCAGGAACACAGGGAATAATCTGGCTGGATTGACCAGAATGAGATTACCACCCATTTTCTTGGAAAAAGTAGAAGTCATACCTCAATTTAGTGAAGAGAATACACTTCATACTACACAGTTAAAAATCCTGGGATATTATTTTTCGAGAAATCAATTCAATGGAGAAACCCTTTTGGGGGAGAATGAATGGGCTGTGAAACTATTCCAAATACAAATTCAGGACTCAAAAGCACTGCTCATTCACCATGTCCTCTGTGTTTTTGTGACTCTGGGATTCTCATAGTGTTTGATGTGGTGTTGTAGTGTAGGAGCACTACACTGATGAGCTTTTGGTGTGTAAGGAAAGATGAATACAAAAGGGCCAGGGTCAGAAAATGCAACATTATGTGTTGGTGGATATGCCTTGATGTATTTATACATCATCTCCACTGTGAAAGAGGTCCTGCGTTCCCACATCGGCCCTCGGGGGTTGGAACTGGCACAATGGAGTGCACACTGCAAAGACTGAGCTGGCCAATCCTGTGTTTACAAGCAGCACTTCAAAGTCTATGTTCAGAAAATTTTGCTTAAAAAGTTTATTTTGTACAAAACAGAAACGACCCAGCGGGCCTACCATATTTTCCCACAGTTTATAAAAATAAATTCACAGATAGGCGAGTCTGGGCACCCTCAGGGTAAACAGGTGTGCTATTTCGCACTGAGGAATCTTATCTCATTAAGCACATGCACACATGCACACTTATGTACAAAGCACCTGAGATACATAGCTGCCAAGGGTCTAATTTGAATTCTGAACCCATAGTGTTTTTACAACTGTCAGAGCATAATAAGGGCAATTGTTCCTTTCGTAATCACTCATAAGATCTGCTTCTGTGCTTTCTGGAAGAATTACCTGCAATGAACTCAAGTCTGCCTGGTGTCAAGTCAGCACCTGTGGGCAAAACAACATGAATACAGCGTTTTAAAATAACGTTTTGTTGTTGTTTTTAACCTGAGGCATTGCAGGTGTCAACTCATTTTTTAAACAGTGCGAAACCAAGAGTCTATTTCTTATTGCATGAACACAAAGTGAGTGACAAAGTTGTAGACCATTTGGCAAACAAAAACTGGGTTATCAGCTGCCTTGCAACTGGAGTGTATGAGGTTATTATTATTCATCCCATGGCAGTAATAGTTTGCCCACCAACAATATAATACAGAATAAACAGCAGAAGTTCTTCGGAAATCTGTGAGAGAGTTGTGAGTTTCAGTGATGGAGTGCGAGCACAAAAAAGGTGTGCCACAAGTGGATGGTCCCGTATTCAAAATCCAACAGAAATTCCCTTCTTCACCTGGTCTTTTCCATTATGCAGCTCTAACTTCTGTGGAGGAGTCTCCTTAAAAAAGGTGGAGGAAGTGGGACCATTATTTCCTGAGCGTCAGCATGGCGTTGACATCCCACAGCAGGTTCCTCATCTGATCCATCAGAACCTTCATCTCCTGGTTCTTCTGTCGTACCTTCTGCAGGTGAACCAGAAAGACACATCCATTGGGAAAACTCCTTAAAAAGCACATTAGCCATAGCTTTAGCATTTGTAATCCTCACACACTTATAAGACAGAAGACTTATTTACAATCAGGGGTGTAACGGATCACAAAACTCACGGTTCGGATCGTATCACGGTTTTTGAGTCACGGTTTCGGATAATTTTTCAGATCAGCAAAAAGGGAAAAAAAAAAGGGTTAAATTAATTTAAAACTGTGCTCTGTTTGTAGTCACCACCACAGATGTATTGTAATTTATTTATTTTATTAAATAAGTATTGTAATATAAGCTCTTTTAATACATCTATGGTCACCACTGTAGTCTCACTCAATGTCCCCCCCTGCAGCTCTATCTGATTGGTTACACGTCACGAGTAATAGTCTATCGACACTGAAGGCTGCTTGACAGGCAGAGAGAGAATGGTGCTGTGAGTCAAAGCGAAGGCAGCAGCAACTTCCGAAGTTGTGATGAATATCACAATTTCATGATCTACTTCTATGATGACAAGCATGCCCAGTCTCCCAGTTACACCACTGAAAATGCCCGAAGTCACAGCCAAGGGGATTTCACTTAACAGAGGCGAAAGTGACAGCTTTTAAATAAGTCGCACACAGCACGCAACTGTCTTCTTCTGATTTAAGAAATTATTCCTATAAAAAGTAACAGCGGCCGTAAAACTGTATTTTACACTAAGATGGTTAAATACTGCAGTTGATTTGTGGACCTCATGCGTGCCGAACCGTGGGGGGCGAACCGTATCAACGTGATCACGGATCAACAACGTACCGTTACAACCCTATAGAATTATACCTGCTGGAGGATTTTGAGAGTTAAAAAAATATTATTTTAACTGGTTTTCTACTAATATGGTTGATGAATCAAACGAACTTACAAACCACAGGCAACATTTCCACTACTTTGCCTCTGGCTGCCTGGCGGCAACTTCTCACCTTGCTTTAAATCTTCATCTCACTAGAATACTGACTCTAATGTTTATAAAAACAACACCCTGATTATCAGCATTTACTTCAGCTGCACATGAAGTATGGTTTCTGCATGTCACCCATACCACCACAGGGTACCCATGCCATGTGTTAGCACTGCCATCTAGAGGCATCTGCAGGGAACCTGCTAACTAAAACCTGAATATTTTGTCTTACTCTGTGTTTTTTCAAAGATTAATGGGAAGCCCGCCTTCATTTTTTATAGCAATTATTACAGTTATTTGAGAAGTTGCAGCAGTGTTGGACTGTAACTTTCAGTACTTCACTCACTACTCCAATGCAGAAAAGATGTATGAACTGCTAATTATTACTTATGAACAAAAAAGACAGGAAGGAACATACCTCTAAAACCTCTTTTCTCTCCTGGTTGACCGCAGGACTGCAGGGCTCCACTCTGACAGAAACCAGCTCCTCCCCAACATATGGCAAAAGCTGAGGACACAAAATACGCACAAGAGTTTTGTCCCCGTATGGTCCATGAATGCATTGGGGCTTGATACTGAAACGTCAGAGTGTCACAAAAGGCAAAGCACACACCGCTAATTCTACAAATGCATGCAATTAAGCCCGATCAAAAGACAGTGTTGTTCTAATGTATGTGTTTCAAGCAGTATTTATCATTTATTTCCTAAAAAATAACTGAATATTCCTGACCTCTGCTGGCCCCTCTTGCAGATCAGAGGTCATCTCCACGCAGCGTTCGTACAGGAGCCGGAGCTTTCTGAACAGCAGGGCAAGCTGCCGCAGGTGCTCCTGGAGCTTCCCAAAGCGGTCCTGGTACATCGCCTGGCTCTGGGTCACACCATTAGGAAGCTAAATCAAAGACACACAATATCTCTCATCAGTTTAAGCGTCCTTAACATTTTTGGTTTAGATGGCAGATATCAAGACTAGCTGGTTGGCAGAAGAAACTGTCTAGAATGTGTTTATCTCCTTGGTTTTTATAGTGTATTCAATATAAGAGCCTGCAGATGGCGATGTTGCTGTAATATTGCTCAGAGTTTTCAGTGTGCAGGGAAAAAAATCCACTCAGTTTAATGGACAAGGACAAGCTAGAAGTGGCAAGTTACACACTGAGAGAAACACAGCAAGACACAATTAGAGACAGATGGAGATGGAAGGATGGGGGAGACAGATGCTGACAAACAGGAAGACAAATCTAGACTGACAGACGACAGAGGAACCCTGTAAGCTAGGAAAAAAACAAAAAACAGCCACTCAATTGAGAACACCACACACCTGCAGGAGACAATAAAGATCTCAAGGTATGTGTGTGCTTGATTTGCAAGGGTGTTTGGGCAGATGGTTTGTGTCAACTGGCATCCACATGAATGCCAGGGTCCAGGGTTTCCCAGCAGAATTTTGCACTGTAGCAAAATGATCAATGTTATTCACTTTCACTGTGAGTTGTTTTAATGTTGTGGCTGATCGGTGTATAATGCAGTTCAATGCATTCTTTCTCAATAATAGCTAAACAGGCTTCGCGAAGGAATTATTTGTTGTGGGGCTGTTGCATTGGATTGCATTAATTTGTAAAGGCGTACCTAATAAACTGGTAACTGTGTGATGGACCAAAACAGATCATGACATTTTACTCAAATATAAGCCACTCAATCACTAAAACAGTGCATTCTACAAAATAAGAGAAGGCATTGACACCACAATACGACACAATACAATACAATTCCTTATCCATTCAGAATATTATCTTTAGCTACCTAACAGTCTTATGTCCAGTACCTGTGTTGCTCGTGTGATCTGGAAGATCTCCATGGTGCGAGTGACAATGTCCTGGACAGTCTCCTGTCCGATCCGACAGAGGAACACTGGGGAGATCTCCCTCAGGGCTCCCTGGGGTGGCATAGGCTGCTGACCTGGGGCTGAGGCACCACTGGGGGGCATGTGGGGCTGCTGCTTGGGGGGCATCCCTGCCATCCCTGGCTTCTGAGGTAACGAGGCCGCCATCACTGCATAAATCTATGGGAAAGGGACGAGATTGAGACGAGTATATAAAGGTCATAGTTTAGATAAGGAGACTAAACATGTTGAAAGTGCTCCAAACTTGACATAACTAAATCTGATGTCAGAAACGTGGCCGCTATCTGTCACTCACAAGCGCTAGTTCATTAGTTTAACTGTAAGAGTTTCAAAATGACAATACTGCATAAAGTCGAACATTTCCTGAAGATGTAGCGTTAACACATATCTTACTGGCCACAAGGTCAAAGTCTCTATTCTAGTACGCACTAAAATAAACATACCAAAGAAACACGGCGTATACAATAACAGACAAAAGCTAATCTTGGTGGCTAAACATGCTAGCATTGGAAATCGAATGTAAAGTCTCGTAAAGAGGCAAGCTAGTTAGCCACTTAGCCTGCTACCTAGCTGGCGGCGACTGCAGAAAACCGCTTACCTAAATTAACTTCCTTTGGATAAATGCTTTTCAAATATCTCCGGTTTGCTGTAGTAATTGCGAAAAAAAAGAACGTGTTTGATATATATTATTTTAAATGCGACATAATGAGATCGTTCAACTGATTTCTTTCAGAAAGCCCCGCACGTTATTGTTTTCATTGCGTCACTTCCGGTTAGAGAAGGACCCGTTTCCCACCGCTAGATGGAGACAGCAGTTTTTGAGTAAATGCATTGCTAACACTAAACTTAATACATAACCATCTTGACCTATAATGTAGGCTTTATTATACTAGGCTACATTAGAGATGAGGAAATAGTGTGGTCACCTTTACTTAGTTAAACTGCTAGAACTGTTGTCCAGATATTGTCCTGCAAACATTCGCTTATTTTTTAAGAGCCATAAAAATAATGTGGCTGGCTGAATCAATGTTTACCTGAGATGAAAGGTTGCACTCATTGGGACGGGCCAAAGGTTTTAAGGAAGTACATTTTGTGGTTTAAAATGCCCTTTGCCAACCTTAACAAATGTGAGTAACACAGCCGCGTATCAGTATGTGATACAACTAGATCTGTATTTGCATATAGTTTAAATTTCCTCCAAGGCCAGAATGGATGAAATAAATCAGAGTGCAATGAAACTGTCAAGAACACAACAAAAGAAAAGAAAAGAGCAAAACAAAACAAAACAAAACAAACCTAAGTTTGTGAAGCTTAAGGCAAAGCTTTTTTACTTTTACTTTTCCTTGCTATGTGTCACTGCAATAAATCGTCTGTACCCTGCTTTTATTCTGCTTTCTTGCTTTGTTTTTCTACTTCACTATTTTCATAACTGTTTGTTCGCTGTAGGACTTCAACTTGAACACTCTTAGTATCCTGAGGGAGATTTGGTTTGCAGGCAGGCATTAAAGGAGGAACAGAGGTCACAGGAACACACTGACGTCGATGAACAACAGGGATAGTCAAAGAATTAAGTGTATTAGATACATTTGAACATATTCTGACCTGAACATTTTATTGTATTTGATGGTGATGTTCACAGAAAAGCCTCTCCACTAAACATAATGTCCAAAAACACACATGTTATGGTTTATATTTAGTTTAGTAACTTACTGTGTTGATAGCATAGATCTTTGGCTTCATTGATCACACGTCATGTGTCATGTTGACTTTTGCCAATAATTATAGCAGTTCTAGTAGTAGTAGTAGTTAATAGTTCTTGGGGGAGAAAAAGGGAATAATTTAGTTTCACTATAATTCTATCTATAAGTAACACAAAGACAGAATGTATTCCTATTTTAGTCATAGGTTTCATACACTTTCTGTGATAAAACATCTAAAAACAAAATTCTTGGGGCACCCTCGAGCAAAATCTTATCAAATGGGAGAGGTGACGTGAAAAAGTTTGACAAATCCTGACTTTGGTGATCCCTTGGCCTTAACTTTACCACCACCATGATGTGAACATTTGTGGTTTTAATTGTCACAACTGCTACTGACTGACTTGGTGCAGACAGTCGTGGTCCCCAGAGAATGAAATGTAATAACGTTTGGCGATCACATTCCATTTTTTCTAGCACCATCGGGTTTAAATTCTTAATTCATCCAGTACTTTAGTTTATGACAAAATACCCGCCAAAGTAGGCCTAACGACATTCCCTTCGGCCTCAGCTGTACTTTATGTAGTGCTAATTTGCGAATGTTAGCATGCTAACATGCTAAACTACAGGCAAAATTTTTGTTTTCACGTCCATGAGTGCACAAGGGCCCGCTCATCAGAGGGTATATGCGTAGGCTTTATGTGGACACCTGCGTACCTCAATTCCTCGATGCTAAGTCACAGAATATGTCCGCGCAAGTGTGAAATGCGTTCTAAGTGGGCTCTGTTTATACTAATTTGTGGAGTGTGCTCGGTAGATTCGTTCCACACAAGCGCAAACAGATTTTGTAGCTTGTTGTAGAGCCGTGGATGAAGAAATTGTTGGTGCGCGGACGTGTACACTCTCTGATAAGGAAATTTACCTCACATGAACCCTCACTCACTCATGGACGTGGGAAGTTTAATTTCGGTTTAAGACGGTAAACATTATAACTGCTAAACATCAGGAGGTTAGCATTGTATTGTGAGCATGTTAGCATTTGGCTCAAAGCACTGATGTGCCAATGTACAGCCTGACAGAGCCGCCATGCAGGGCTTGTTTAGTTGTACACCACAGAGTGAAAATCAGGATCAAACTCTGTGTTCAAAGTTTACTCCTTTCACCTCCAGGAGCAGCACGTTCATGAGGAATTGCGTGTCTTATAAGAAAGAGCCTTTTTCACTTATCTCTTATCATCCATTGTTAATTGTTGCAATGTCCTCCAAAGTTAGGCAATTTTGAGTTTATAGGATTGTGATTGCCTTTCTGCACGTCAAATGAAATGTTCACGAGACCCATCCTCCTTCTAATTGCATTGTCTCATTTTTATGGCAAAGCATAAAACACTACTGGATGGAACCAGAAACTCATAAGATAAAACAGGTCACACAGAAGAGTCCAGTAACATCTTAGATATCAGAGCAAGAAAAGGAAGACTACAGTGGTTAATTATTGATCTTTAGGTATCGATTCTGAGTTAATCCCACAAACAACTGCAGAAAAAAACAGGATCATAATTAAAATATGCAGTAGTGTCCATTAGCACCGATGGCAACGGGTTATCTGAGAGAGACATTAAAATGCCAGATTCCAGGAAATATGCAGCACCGCGATAACACATCTGATAAAGCCTGACAAAGGCTTAGCTGTGCACTCGTATCTACCAGAACAACCTGTTACAGGAACAAGTTTGTTCCCCTCTTTGTCCTTGAGGTTGTGCAGCGGGGATGAACAGGAAACTGAGCTCTGATTTTGTTTAAGTTTTTAATTTGGAATTAACTCCAGTGCTTAAGTGCTTTCACACTTGAAATTGCTAAAATGGTTCCAGTATATCCAAACACCTTTCCTGTAATCAGCTGCATTTATACACATGTTGAGTAGTGAAGTATGGATTGGACAGGGACTACAGAATCTGTTTTAACATTGAAAAAACTTATGCCACACAGCTGGTTGTCGGTTGTTGTTGTCTTGTTGAATTATAACTCAATAACTAATAAATCAAAATGAGGGGGATTGTCTGTTTACTCCTTCTTAGAAATAGACAAGTTAAAGTTTTATTGGACGTTAAATTGGGTTGAGCAGAGTGGCAGGTGAAGCAAAGTCCCATAATGTTATTATAATTCCATCCACAAGTGCAATAAAGTTAATAAAGTCACACCATTGCTTTGTTTCTCAGGAAGTGAAAAGATGCCAGCCTTAAGTATTTGTACAAAACTCCATATCAGAAATTAAACATCACAAGGGCACATTCCTTTCTGATTACTTCAGTTGTTCCAACAGATCTTTCAGCTGCTGGTCAACAGACAAGGTGAAATCAAACGTGCCTTAGTCCCCAAAGTTTCATCACAGTAACGTTCATTGGAGTGGAAAAAATGTCGAAGCAAAAGAAAAAACAAATATGGAATTCTTGTGTTATCAAAAGAGGTTTGGTTTTTTTTTGTGGTTACGTTCCATTTTTCTGTGAATTGTCTCATCACATCACGGTTGAAAGTGAAAAGTTAAATATGCAGAGAATCCATTAGTTTCTGTTTCGATCAAAATGCACTGCACAAAAGCCAACATACTGTATCTGTTGGAAAAACAAGGGTTCAAAAGTGCTAGAAACATTGCAAAATTTTAAAGGTCAATACTAACAAAAAATTGACTCCATTCAAACAGAATCCACAAATTACACTGTGAAATCTCGTAATCACTAATTATATTCTTGTACTATGAACTATAATTAGATCATTTTTTTCAGCCTCAAATGAGTTGCAAGTGAATGTCATGCATTTATATTTTTAAGTCAAAGTATAAAAGCATTAGTGTCCAAATATACTTATCGTACCAAAAGTAAAAGTACTATTATTGACTAAGAATTATTGATGCGTTAATGTGTTCAACACTTTAATTTAACTACTTCATATCGTTTAGCTGTTGGTTAGCTTGTAGCTCAGGGATCAATTAAGTTTTATCTTAATCTATAATATCATATCATAATTTATATGTTGATAATAATAATAATAATAATAATAATAATAATAATAATAGTTTTCACTTTTCAGTTATCTAAAAAACTCAAAGACACTCAGGTAAAAGGCAGTACAATTTAAAACTTAAGACCAAAGCAACTATCAAAATTGAGATTATATTTTGTACTAATAAACTCTGCAAAGTAACTGGTAACTAAAGGAGTCAAATAAATGTAGATGAGAAAAGCATTTAATATTAGCCTATTTAATATTTGTTGTGGAATAGAAATATTAAGTAGCCGAAAATGGAAATACTCAAGTAAAGCTGAAGCACCTCAAAATTGGAATTAAATACGGTACTTGGTAAATGGATTTAGTCACTTTCCACCACCACATAATTACAGTAAAATAAAGCGGTACACAGCACATCCGGCCCTGTTATTTGGCCCTGAATTTGTCTTGTTAAGCTGGGACAAAATGTGGTAACATAATATCTCCTGTAATATGACACTACTGTGTGATGTGGGACAGTCCCCATAACATTATTTCACCAGGGTGCTTTAATCTCCAGGGTTGAACTGGGAAGTAGTTGGCGTGTGGTAAAAACAAAGTGTAGCCCTAGCTTTACAAAAGAAATCCAAATTCAAAGTGCGGTTTCCTCATACCACCATTCTAATCTACGTATCAAATGAAATTTTCTGCTGTCTCTTAGCATCAAAAAGCAGGTCATGTTGGAAATACACCAGAGTACAGTGCATGTTTTTCTTTTTTTCTGCTCAGCTCTCTCTGACGACTAACAGTTATTATCAGCGTCAATGTTATGGAGAGCTGGCAGGTATAAAAGGACAGACAGAACGGTGGGGACAGCCATAAGGAACACAGCTAGACCAAGATGGAGACAACAGGGATGCTTGTCCTCTGCGTCTGTTTGACCCTCATGTCAGTGGGCTGCACTGAGGTAAGGGATTCTTTGGACTCCTGCTGCAAACCGTGTCGTGGGACGAACGGCCTGAGTGTGTGTCCACATTCTGTGATTGACCAGTGACGGCCAAACAGCTGAGCCTCTCTGATTAGCGCACGCTAGTTGGACAGCTAAGAAAAATTATCCATCTCAAAGTCTAGGCAAATGGAGGTAAATGTTTTTTCTGAGCACTTTAATGACTTTCCCTCAATGTTGGCTTAAGAGTGGAAAGTGGACGTGGGACAAAGAAATAGATGCACATATTCAAGGTGCAGCCAGGCCTCTACCAACCACAGCAATATGCAAAGCGTGACTAAGGTCTACTCAGCTGGAGCAGCAGGTGTTGACCTTTGCATGGTGTGGCTGCGAATGATTTGTCACTGACATGGAGGCTCGCTGCAGCTTCATCTGTGCTGACAGCAACAGGCAGGAAATAATAACAGTAGGCTGTAAATTGGTGTTGAGTGAAGGAGAGAACAGAAGAGAATTTAGACCCACGGGCAGCTGCAGTTTCTCAGATTCCTTTTTCAGTCTTGGTTATTCCATATATTGTTTCATTTTGTTTCTTGAGGTGTGATTCAGCTAAGTTACATGTACTCTCGCTTACTTCTTGTGGTATCTAGCCATGGAGATAATTCTGGTTTCATTCTGGGGTTTCTGCCGCTACCTGAGGTCTTGTTGTCACAGTGAGGTTGGCAGATTTAGTATCATTGTTCTTGTTTGAAGACCAAAACCCTGTACACACACACACACACACACACACACACACACACACACACACACACACACACACACACACACACACACACA
>JBBPCS010000259.1:0-26092 GCA_037974645.1 Hollardia meadi
TGTGTGTGTGTGTGTGTGTGTGTGTGTGTGTGTGTGTGTGTGTGTGTGTGTGTGTGTGTGTGTGTGTGTGTGAGACTACCAAGGAGCTAATAAATCGAAAAACCACAAGAGAGTTCCACAAGGTGCTACAAGGGAAAGATGGACATTGTGTTAGAGATCGGCTCATATGTTGTTTCGGGTACTCTACCGATACCCAATTATTAGTAATGAAGGAGAGTAATAACCAATATTTGGAACTCATATACAATCGCAGTAAAAACGAAAATCTTGGTGTTAAAAATTTTGAAAATGGAATATGTGATGGAATGTAACTAAGCACATTTGACTCATGTCCTGTATTTAAGTGCAATTTTGACGTACTTGTACATTTCTTGTGTATTTCTATTTTCTTTATACTTCCACTCCACTACATTTTGGAGGCAAATATTACAAATTACAATTACACTAAAACTACATTTATTTGATAACTTTAGTTACCAGTTACTTTGCAGATTCTGATTATTCAGTGTTGATAGGTTGTTCCTTGTGACGTGTAACCAATCAGATAGTGTTGTGGGCAGGATATTGAGTGAGACCACAGAGTGGGCGCGACAGACGAAGAGAGACTGATGCACACAGTATCACATTTTTAAACTAGAACGGCACTCAGTAGAGCACATACCTCTGCCAAGGCCCAACATCCATGTATTATTCCTTGTATAATGCATGGATCTTGATTTTTTTTTTTTAAATTTGGCATATTTAGAGGGCTCATATCTATGAGTGTGTACAATAAGTGCGGATCCAAATAAAAAAACAGATCTAGCGGATTTAAAAGGTGTTTTCATAGGGGGGGGGGGGGTGTATTTCGCAATGTTAAAGAAAGAGATAAAAGATTCTGTGTCGTGGAAATCCATTCAGTAGATTTTGTGTAATCCTGTTGACAAACAGACAAACGAATGGCACTGAAAACATAACCTCCTTGGCGGAGGTAATAATTTATTTTATCTGCAAACAGACAAAAAGAAAAATAAATGATAATGATAATCAGAAAAATGCTGAAAAAGAAAATATCAGATCGCATAAACAGCCACGCTGATAATCGGCCTATCCTTAGTGTGTGTACGTTGGTTCAGAAGAAACAGCCTACCTGACTATTGTCTTTTCAGGCAGGAAAAAGGTTAACAGAAACATACTTGGGAAATACAGCAGGAGGAATAGTGCAGCAGTGATCATGTTCCTGTCCATGGAATGTAGTGCAATACAGCAGCTGAATGAGGTTTTACAAAACACTCAATTTGTCTCATGACTATAAAACCTACTTTACTGAAGGTTGTATTTTGTGGATACAGCAAATAATCACATCAGTCACTGCATAAAGCCCCAAGTTCTGGATTAAGGATTTTTTGGATTTCTGGATTTTGGCTTCACTCCAAGGTCAATCAGGGCCTACGATAGGCTTCAAAGAGCTCAGTTACAGCCTGATATTATTTAAAGGCTTTAAAACATATGCCACATATTATGACAGAGATATCAGCACATCTGATGTTGACTGAAAACAGCTGGATCTCGATTGAAATGTGAAAGGCATTGACAGCCTCTTCATTAACCCTGATGGTTCTGATCCCTTTCTGTCACCCATTACAGTATATGTTCCAGGTAACACCAGCCCTTTATTTGACCATAGGTGCATTGCTTGGGAAGAAGATTGGCCATTTCACATTTTCACTCAGAGACTAACAGACATTAATGTGAATCATTCCAACATCTCATTTGACAAAAGCAGCACTTACTGGACAGTCATTGATGTTTGTTTCAAACAGGGCTGTTCTGCAAGTATTTTCAAATTATGTCAATTTATGATAAAATATTGGGTAAAATATTTTGATATCATGCTATTGTAACTGTGATGCCCTTGAGGCACAGTCAGACAGCGGGCTGTATGTGAAGGAGTCCCTCACTGCAAAGACAAATAGCTAGTCCTTAAATGGAAACTTGTTAGAGACAATAGTCAATAAGAGCCTTGCCCCACACCGTAAAACATGCCATGGTTGTGTTCTTTAGTAGTGCAGTGGTTTTATGACATTTAAACTCATGCATGTATGCCCAACCCTAGCCTAGGATTAATGTCAAAAACATCTTTTAACTGTTTCAAAGATTGTCTTTTTTTTTTAAACTATATATAGGCAACATTTTTACAAAAATTGCTATTAACATTATTTACATTCTGTATTTACCCGCTTAGTTTTTATTTGTGGAGCAACCATTCCCACACAGAACTCAAACTGAATAAAAAGGTCCACAGGAAGTGATGCATGAACATACTGATGCAGGGCACAAACGCCAGGGTTGCATCAGCATTTTGAAATCCATGTTGAACTCTATTTTATGTATGTATTCACAAATTGGCCTTAGTGGACTTAATCTCTGCAGCACATGAAACTCTATCCTTAAACAGGTGATTTATGATTTAAAGAGCGGGCCCTGCCCTGCAACTACAACTGGCCTTATCCCTAATCAACAACTCTCCTCATGTTCATGACCTCCTGCAGCAGTGAGTCTTGTCTTCATCAGAACACTGCCTGATCCTTCCACTCTGGTAGAGCTGCTGAGGGCAGGGTGGTGCACTGAAAGGCTTTAGAACTAAGTTATATTGACACCACTCAAGTCTATGGTAATGTGATACAGTAGAGTTTTTGTCATGGCCACAATCACTTGCCTCAAATGACTAAAGGGATAGTTGATGCTCACTTTGCAGCATTACTCCAAACATCTGAAATTCATCAGGACTCTTAGTTTTGGCATTACATACATTTTTTTTCTTTATCACAGTATCATGGAATGCTCATCACTAGGCATGGCATGGTTAACTGACTACGCCTTCTCAACATAAATGATCCTGTCCCTTAAATGGATACCATGACATTAGGACTTTTACAAACTCTGTATACCCAGTGTTATCATCTCTTTCTCAATTGTGGCACCCGTCTGGTCCATTGATCAATTCTAACAAATTCTAACAAATGTTAATGATGTGTAACAACTGCTGCTCGTGTAATGTATCTGTGGAATTTGATTCAAATTAGTCTATTTAATTAGATGAGATTTGATTCATGTTGTCTTGAAAATTACAAAGAGCCTACAAGTCCATGTGTCAAGGCATCCCTTTAAGATTTCACTACAGTCTTCAGTCTAACCTTATTGACTCATGTTCCTTTTGAATTTGCATTGGTCAATAGGGTGACAAAGGAAGTATGGGAATTCCTGGGAGAATGGTGAGTGACTTGGCTTTGTGCATCAAGCACACTATAGTAGAGGTTACATTCATTATGACATGGCCAATTACAAAAGCAATTTATCAGGTCTAAGGAAAGCAGCGACTTCACAGAAAGGCTGCTATGTTTATGACTGAGATTTATTCATTCTTAAAGGCCCTGCATACCTATGGTTCATACCACTGGTGATTTGCTTTATTTTGAGTGATTAGGGATCAGGGCTGAATGGGTTTGTGCAAACTCTTTGATTGATAGCTCCCTCAACTGTTAGGGTGGGACGAATTCCACCTTTATCATTTTTTGTAGTTCACAGAATCCTATATATCAATGTGGAAGAGCACTTTAGGAACTCTATAGTGTCTTGTTGTCTGTCTTACAGTGACCTACTGCACATGGTGGAGAATGGTGACCATGGTGAATGATAAGATGCAGGACAACCATATAGAATGCATACAATTATATTTTAGAAAATACATAGTGAAATAATATACACAACATAAACCTCTAAGTATGACTTTTCTGCTGTTTCCATACAGCTGTTAAGTATGTAATATATTCTGTAACCATCAGACATTGATCTCCATACAGCTCTGCGTCCATCTGCACACCCATTACTCTTGTTTGAATTACTCATAAACTCATCATTACATAGCTATGGAACACATATCACAAAAAAGAGCAGAACCAGAGCTTTGTAATGATGCTAAACAAATATTTGTACACCAAAGTAATCACATTATAAAGACAGCTCAAGCGTCTGCAAAATAATATCTTCAGCAATTTCTCCCTCACCCATTTTACACTCCTGCTTCTCAGTTGAATAAGTCACAAAGTCCCTGTCGCTTCACAACGTACCACATATCAAAATAAACAGCAGAACCTGCTGTTTCCGAGGCTATTATGTTACAATGTATCGGAAACACTAGGAACAGGGTTTGTACCCAAATGCAGACGCGACAGGCAGGGCAGGTACAGTATAATGATTTATTATCAGTATCAAAACTCACAGAACAAAAGCAGGCACGGGTATGTATTTGCTTTCCATTGCAATGATTGTCAAAAGAAAATTGTTGTCAAAAGAAGTATGCAGGTCACCTGTGCACATGTAGGCTACTGTAAAAGCACAGCACAAACGCAGGTCAGTTCAGGTTCAGGTCGGTTCAGGTCACAGACGCAGAGCATCAGAGAGCGAGCAGAGTAAACTTCAGGGAGAGAGAAGAAAGAAGTAAACTTAATAATAATTTTGAGACTATACTGTATTTCCGTTAGGCACTAAGCACATATTTTTTTTAATTGCTAAGTTATACGGTATCCTGCCACCATAATTCTGATATTGCAGGATTCCAGACAATCTCCCCTCCACAAATATTAAAAGAAATGTCTACTATTAGCATCCTACGGTGAGGAGCATGTAAAAACAGAACAATTTCATAAGACTCATTATGTTTTTTTTCTTTGATATATAGGATAATCTAAAAAATGTGCAAGTATTAATATACCAAATGATGGAAGATCTGGATAGCCTAGAGTGTTTAAGATAAGAGCTTAAAAGTAAAGGTAGTGAAATTATCCTGAAAATAGCCTCGGGCCCATAGGGTTAAGACAGCTTGTGCTTGATGTCCTTTTCAGCCCACCCAGGCTGGAGTACATGGTGTAATCTACTTATTACAAAATCTGTTTTTCTTTGGTATTACTTCATTACAAATAACGGCATGTAATTTACAGGGTTACCATGAATCAAAGAATTTGAGCCCTGCTACACTTGGATAATAGTTAAAACCAGCTATCTTTTTATATTTTTACACTGTGGTCTTCATACCCCACAAGCCTCTCACATAGCTAAGGAACTTTAATGATGTGAAAAGAATTCAGAGTGCTCAGTTATCAGACATTTTTTTGATGCCAAGTGATTGAATGAGCTTGTTCATAGCAGATATCCTACTCATATCCAAAAGAACCTGGAAGCTTTATCTAATACATCAAAGGTGTTTAATATTGTTTATGTGTCATTTTAAATTAAAAGCCAGTATTAGTGAACTGACATGTCAGTCTAACTCTACCCCAGAAACAGAGCTGTGTTTCCATTGCCCCTTCTCAAAGGAAGTGAAGTGGCATGTTTAACCATTACTTGAATTTGTTTATCACCATGTAAAGCCCATGTTGATGCTACACTCACTGTATCTCTCCTCAGTATGTATGTAGCAATCCTTAAGGTCTCAGTATGCTTTAAGTGAACATGGTTGTAGGAAATGCCGTCATCCAAAGGCAAAGGTCTATCCAAGAACTTTCTTTTGCATGTATTTGTAATATCATCATGATGAAGTGTGCAACTAGGGATAGCATTTGGACAGCAATTGAAAGCAATTACAGTGTTGTACACATGATAAGTGATGAAAGTAGCTGTATGAATAACAAAAAAGCTTTAATAAATGGGAGGGAATTGTCTGTTTCGAATGGTATAAAAATTGTTGCATGAACAGTTGCAGACTGTGTTGGAAGATCTGATGAGCACTTTGTTCATAGCACACGGAGGCCTTTAGCTTCCACTTAGCTCCACTTAACTTACACATATAGCAGCTCCCCTTAGCTCTTTCCCCACCTCCCCATCACTAGTCCTGAGGATGCTGCATGCCCCGAACCCTCTCCATGTCTCTAACACTGGTTCCTCTTTCTCTCTTGTGTCTCTCTCCCCTTCACACCTTTTTGCATGCGACTGTGTCTGCTGTGACTGATCCCAGGGCGTAAAAGGACAAGCAGGGGAGAAGGTAAGTTTAGGATCATGTGCCATTTGCATGATTACAGAAAAAAGCAATTTAGCACCAGTCAAAGACAAACTGCAACTTTGTCCTATAATTTCCTGCCTTTGGTTTGGTGTCACATTGCTCATCTATGGTCAGGCCAAAGTGCTTGCATCAGGGCAAGTAGGATGACTCTGAGAAAAAAAACAAAAAAAAACAGTGAAATATAAATAGGCTGTCATTTGAGATATTGCTAAAAATGTGACTTAGTGGGTGGTGTTTGAAAGGCAGAGCTGTGCTGTGTGTTGTGTGTACAGGTAGCATGTGATTTATATCAGGAACTGTATTTTCAAACAGCATGAGAGTCACACTCTGTAAATGGGTTCCCACCCTGGTTGGATTACCTGAACTCTTTACACCATGAAACACAATAGTAACGATTTGTCACACAAGCGTCTGGAAGTTCTAATTTAAGACTCCCCACAGAAAGTGTAGAGACATTTATAGTGGCCACCCCAGACAACATGAGGAGATTCTTAGAGGACTTAGAATGAGCAGAGTTATATATTGAGATAAATAAATGTTGTTACTGGTGTGTTGCACAGCAGTTAAATCCTAACTCTCTGTACTGTTGAAGTTACCATAAATATGAGCTGCCAGCTGGGGGAGAAAAGATTGATATTGGCCTCATGGTGGAAATTACATGTAACACAAATTTTAATATAGGCTCTGATATCTCCCACTTGGCATCATGAATTGCAAAAGTGTGTCAACAGAGATGCTAAACATGCAGTACATCTGCCATTGTCAGCAGTACAGGAACATAAAAATCAAATTGATTACTTTAATTCGCATTAATGTAATGAACTCTGTCCACAAAGATTATGTGATTTCTGCTGCAGATTGTTGAAGTTTGATTTTAGCTCCATCAATGAGAATGAACTCAAGATGTGGGGCTTACATCCAGTAAAAGACATACATGAACTTACATGTTTACAAGCTTAACAACAAGCAAATTTCTGTCATATCAATTTTGTTTCCTCAACAGCACCTGCCTAGCACCAAACAGCAGTTAACAAAGTTAGCTACTACCAGGTATAGAAAACCTAACATTTACCAGCTAAATGTAAAGTTATTTTCCAAATGAGGTGGTGGAGTGCCGAAATAAACAAATATTGGATTACATTTATATGCTTGCTAGCAACACTTCTCCAATGGGATGATAATGTTGGTCTGTGTCTGCAGGATGTGTAAAGACTGTCTGCAAAGACATCTCAGTATGTCGCAAATCCATGTGCCTGCTGGATTTGAACACTCTTCAAAACTTTCTCTCCACATTTGGTAAAGCTATCATAATATCCCCATCTATCAGCTCTATCAAAGTCAGAAACAGCAGATTTACAGATTTGTTCTCATCAAATACAACATGATTTGTGAAGTGTGGGGCCAAATGTGCAATGAAAAGGGAGAAAGGGGAAAACTCTCAACACATTCTTGACTGTCATACCAGAATTGCTTGGCGGCTGGTATTTTTTTCACCTTGAGTTTGTGTGTGCGTGTATGTTTGTCATCATGGCAAAATGTCCTGAAGACAGAAGCAGTTTTGAGTACTTGCCAAGTTTTTATAATGTCTGTTTGTGGATAGATTTTGACAACACAATAGCGTCACAAACATACAAGATGTAGTCACAAAATTTTACAGGTGTGTATTTGACATTAAAATGAAGACCGAGATCCAACACTGGTGTGGTCAGGTCCACATGTAATAATGTAGTAATGACTACTGAGTCCTCATGGGTCATAACGTCAAGATGTTGATGAGCATCCTGGCTGGTGTGATCTCATCCCAAAATGATCTTGAGTTATTATGGACAGTCAGTCAAAACAAAAGTAGTACCAGCATCAGCTTGACTTGGAGAGAACAGAAATAGTAACCTGACCACCAAGACTGTAAGCGGAGAAGCAAACTATATAGGGCCAGCTTTTTTTGATTGCTCTACAGATCCACATTCAAAATAATCTATTGGTTCCTTTTTTATTTCTAGGCAGGGGCCATGCTGTGTGAAGTGCGATTGGGATGTGTTCCATGTGTGGTTTAGTCTTACAGTTGCTGCAAGGAGAGACAGGATGGAGAAATCCATGAACTATACACAGCAGACCTGGCTGTAGATCATCTCTTAGAAGGAAGATCTTCCTCAGGAAAGGAAGAGTGAGGCAGGCACAAAGATAATAAGTGAAGATGAGCTTTTCCAGAACACCAAATTCTTTAAACAAATGGCTTTTGTGGGTTTTGTGGGAGAGTGACTGGCGAACGAGGCAAGGCTGAGAGAAAAACAGAGGACATGATGGATTGGTTCTGCAGAAACAAACAAAGAAAGTAGCAACAAAACCAAAGCAGATGGACACTCTTTATGGGCTAAAAAAAAACAACATATAGAAGGAAATGAGATTCTACATAGTTATATCTGCTTGTGATTCCAATTGGCTTTATGTGTGTATTTTCTCTAAGCACCTCCTGTTTTTAGTTGTGATTCTAACTTTGCCTTGTTACCTTGACCTTTTACAACCAAAGTAATCCAATCTCTGCACAAGTGTGTCTGTAGATTTTCACTTGTCTAATCTACTAAAGTTGTAGAAAACCAAGGAAGTAACTGAAAACTGTCTCAAATGACATAAACCCTCTTTTTCCATCATTACCTCTGCCTTCTGGCCATTGAGTGATACATCTGTCATCAAACCAACAGTGAGAAAACAAATATTTGACCTCTTAAAGTAGATATTGCTTAGAAATATTTAGGATCACTTGCCTTTGAAAGATGACCGAGACTATCAGGTATGCCCTTGCGATAGGATTTCCCTCCAGGAGGACAGAAGCTAATAAGGGAAAGTGCTGGAAACCTGAGTTGGGCCAGCCTCACCTCAGTGGTTTGTGGGAGTGTGTAGGGAGGGTCAGAGGGGCTGCACAGATCGCTGCTGTCAGTGTAAATCAGTTATTTTGCACCAAATCCAGAGCCTAGAGGCAGTGCACTGTTTGATCTGGGATTAAAGTGATCGTCAGTTTGAACACTCCAGGCCTGAGCATTTAAAAGAGCAAAAATTCAAGCAAAATTCCAGACCGAACAACAGTTCAACAACTAACTCTACAAATAGTCACATTACCAAGCTTTGAGAATCACTGATTTCATAGGAACATGCAGATCACAGTATGTTGAATGTGTGCTACTGGACAGATTAATCCCCACTATAGCTATTTACCATCAAAGGAATGCATCAGTAATCATCATCAATAGTTTTCTGAAACTCACTACTGGTTGTACTGTTTCACCGTTTCAATTTTTTGAAATGCACACTCAACATTGAAAATTACTTAGGACTATATTGTTCATTGTTCCACCATTAATTTTTTAATTTATTTTATATATTTCTAATACATTATATTTTATCTTTATCCTTATTCTGTTTATTGATTTGTTAGACTAATTTTGGAACTAGGCACCTAAGAATTTCATTATATGTTGCACTGTATGTGATTGTATATGTAACAATAAAAACTTGATTTGACATAGGGTTGGGTTGATTTGATATCTCTAGAGGTGACTTGGAATTATAGTGAGATCTCTTCTCCATCTTATCTTGTCATTACGGTTTCTTCCTGTCTTTCTTTCTGTCTATAGGGAGCACCAGGCGAGCCAGGTCTTTCTATCATAGGACCAAGAGGACCTCCTGTAAGTGTCTTCACCTCTCTCTACACCTACTAAACTCTCATATTGAATCAATGCTCCCTACCTGCATGCCAAGCTGTTATCATCATCTCAAAAATACTCAGCTGTATAAGTCGTCTGTGCAAGCATCTTATCACAACCCCAAATGTTTAAGCTGCTTGCACAGATGACTTATACTGCCGGGTTTTTGTAGATGATCATAACAGCTTGGCACTTACATACAGCAACCTCTATTGGCCATAGCAATTATCAAGGATTCAAGAAAGAAGTCAGGTGACATAGTATAAAGAGCGACAAAGTCTGCGTAAGAAGCTGGTTGGGCTGCTGGATGGGTCATGCACAGGACTTTTAAGGGGCATGTTGAAAGCAAAAGAGCCACATTGGCAGAAATGCAATCTCAGAATTAGCCGAAATGTAGTCTTGCATCTTGTGTGCATTTCAAGTTGCTACTTGGACTGTAAAAATGACTGGTGTATGGAGGAGGAAAAGTCTTGGCCCCAGATATCAGGAAAATGGATAACGGATTTCTGTGACTTCCTGGCTACACCGAAAAGCCTGTAGCATTGACTTAGGCTGAATTGTTGTCAGATGATAGTCAATGGATTGCGAGATTGTCCTTAACCTTGGTCAAAACCAAGTCATTTTGTTGCCTAAACTGAACCAAACATTGATTGTTTAATAACGTGAACCAAGTGTTTATTATTGTTGCCATGATGTAACTAAAATGCGACTGTTTCACAATGTTAACCAAGTTTGTCCGATAAGCCTGTTGCTGGAACTCTCCAATGATCATATTTCGTTTTGGAAGTCTTTGGCAAATTACCTGTTCTGTCGTTTAGGTGATAGGGTTGACCATTTTAGTTAACCTCTGTTTAACACGTCAGGTTCTTTGAAATCCAAAAGACTTTTCACTTCTGTTGATTCAATTACACAATTGGAGAGACTTGTTTTTTCGAGTCTTTTGTAGAGTACTAGGCTCAGGTTTATTTTAGCCCAGCCAAACAGAATCATGATCAAGACTTGGTGAATGAACAACAAATGATAGAATAATCATGTAGAATTACAGAGTGCATGGAAAAGGCAGCATTGTTCAACAGGATTGTAACCATGATTTGGCCATAAACTGGATCATGATTCATGTGTGAGAAACTCCATTCTGGTCCAACTCTGGTGACAGTTAGTTATCCAGACACCAGGTCTTAGTGGATTCTCCTGTTACCCAAATTCTAGGGAGAACAAATGAGTCTTCATTCCCTAGAATGCATTATGTTTTCGGGTGGTCTGTATCTCAGGAACACCTTCATGGAAATTCTTCAATCATTGACTTGGACTCAAGGATGAACTGGTGGTCACAGGTCAAAGGTCAAAGTCACTGTGACCTCACATCATTCCCATGCTTGTGAATGCGATATCTCAGGAACGCTTTGAGGGAATTTCTTTAACTTTAGCGTAAATGTCGACTTGCACCCAAACATAAACTGATTAGATTTTTGTGGTCACAGGTCAAAAGTCTAGGTCACTGTGACCTATTAAACAAATTTTTAGTCATTGCTCCAGTATTAATATGCTAATTATCACAACATTTCAAATAAATGTCCTACAGAATAATGAAGATGAACTCATCACATTTTATATCCAAAAGGTCAACTTTACTGTGACATCATAATATTCTGCAAAAACACTTTTCTAGCCAGTATTCAACACCATCATTTCAGAACAGAAGGGATCTTCTGTGCTGCCAGGTAGAAGATGTGTATGAGGCATTCATTTTTGAATTTGGATAGAATTGAAGCTCTCTATCAGTCACTACATGAATGGAAATTGCAACTTGATTGGTGCACAGAGGCATGCAACCGCAAGGTGGTAGTTCTAGTTCTCTTTTTTTTGTTTTCAGGAGGGCAATGTGGCCTCATAAGTTGCACAATGTGCTTTTTGATTTAAAAAAAAAAAAAAGATGGCATAAAAAGTCTAGCCAACTTAAGAGTACACATCTGTTTTGCTAATTGATGATTATTACAATCCATACCTGCATGTGCCCACTCATTCTGGATGGTAATAGGCATTTTTGATGAATAGCAGGCTGTGGAAGAAGTTCTGTGCAATAGGAGCCTGAAGTCCTGAATTTAGAGGGCCAGTCAGTCAGAAACACTAAGAGAAGCTAGTTTACCACAGCAGGTGAGACTTACATGAGAGGTTCCATTCGTGACCTTTGTTGGAACAAGGCAGTCAATTCAACCGAGAGGAGAGGAGAATGAACTGACAGCTTATGCGAGCCAAATGCCTCAACTTCTTTGCAAATTGTTGTTTCATCGGGTGAGATGGATGAGTGCAAGGATATTTTCCACTGCGAGAAAGGTTTTTAGATTAAGCTTGACTTTGGGCTGCAAAGAAGTCATATTTCAGATGTATAAATGTGTTTTATTGTACATGTACAATGACTTTGCAAATACATGCAGGAAACCGTTTAAAAGGAAATAATACTTGTTTTCAATGCAAAAATGTATATGCAAAGTGCATTTCCATGCCAGTTAAATGTGATTCTTGACCTTAGAAATGGTATTCAGCCAAAACAATCTTAACTTTTAAACTTTTTCTGGAGCTTTCAAGCACATCTCATGGTCTTCATCAGTGAATTAATTTTTTTGGAGCTTTTTTCTAATAACTAATTTTATGTTGGCTTTAGAGTTTAGAGTGTAAAAGCAAATTCTTAACCTTAAAAATAGTATTCTACAAAAAATCCCTGAAGGTCCACTTCCTAGCTTCTTCAAGTTAATATCCACTCACCGTTTGCAAAACTTTTAACCACAGTTTGTTCACAAGAATGATATTAGCCCCGAACTTTAAATTATGGTATTTTGTGACAAATTATAATGTCTTATATATATATATATATATATATATATATATATATATGCATGGTGTTTTAAAAATGCTGAACATCCCTGGGGACAGAAACCATTTAAAGTTCCCTGGAACTGCTGCTGCTTCCTGACAATCTGTTTCATTAGACACATTCACCTCTTCCTTTGCACTTTCCTTCTCCTGCACCTTCTTTTTTCTTTCATTCCTTCATGATATTGTGGATATCAAATGTCTTGTACCTGTCTGAGAAGCAGGGTAGAAAAGCTCAAACAAGGCACAATCACAGGGTGGCGGCTAATTGTTATTGACATGCACTGTTCATTCAGCTTCTCTCCCAAGTCGTACATTTTAATTCAATTAAATCTCTTTGTTCTTTTCTTTTCAGTGTTCAATTTCAGTCCCTCCTGAGCAGAAAGAGTGCACTCACACATACCTAATGTATTCCCCAGAGCCTTCAGTTTCACACCTTGTGTCAAAATCAATTTCAGTACTGAGCAAATACTTCAGTAGGAAAGAGAAATGTATCCTCTTGCATTGACCTGCCCACAGCTGATTTTAATGTCAGACTTTCAAAGGTACAACAAACACACTGTTTCTCTTTCTTTTTAGGGACAACCTGGAACAAGAGGATTTCCAGGCTTTCCAGTAAGTTATGATCATGCTTTCTATCAGGTTGATACTGTAAATGATGCTTTTGTTCAGTGTTTTAGGTTGCTAAACATTGGATCTGTATCAGGATGTGCACACTACCTATCTGACAAAGACAAAAACAAGCACTTTGATCTCTTTAATGGAGCTGTATCTCTTCTCATGCTACGACCTGTCTGTTTTGGAGCAGCACTACAAGGCTGAAGACAAGACATTGTAATGCAGCCCTGATCATACATAGCCCTGTAAAGCCATTTCACAGTTCCCAAACATTTCAGTCACCCAGGCACTCATAGAATCTGGTATGGCTTAAAAATACAAAGTCTTAGGGTTGAAGGCAATCTTATATTTACTTTTAAAATAAAGTACACTTTTTAAAGTGTAAAGTTTAAAAAAAACAATTTATTCTGATTCAATTCAATTTCAAAACAAATTTATTTAATATAAGCCAAAATACAAAATCGGATTTCTTCTTTGCTCATGGACCAAAGTGCTGCTCAGTCAAAGTGCACTCAGATTAATAGGTTGCCTGAACATTAAGTAATAATCTATTGTTTGTTTGTTTTTTAAACAAAACAAAGTATTGTTGCAATATAGCTTCTGGCCACCAGTGGCAACTCTTTTTTGTGTTATTCTACACTCACCTGATGTCTCTGGGTTTTTTTCAAGACGTATTTCCAACATTCCTCCTGTAACTACATTTATGAAGTCCTGAACAACCAATATTTCTGAGTATTATTTCTGATATTTCTCACTTTACTGCCAACATTATTCAATTAATCTACACTGATATCACCTCTGCATTTTCCCTCACTTGTTATGTATTTAGTCAGTATTTACTAACTGCAGGTTTTCCAACTGATGTAATGAGGCCAGCTGTTGGTGGAGATATTTCCATATGTGCTCAAACATCTCCTTCTCTTCCTTTATTCTAGGGTCCAATTGGATTGGATGGCAAGCCTGTGAGTTTCTCCAAGTTCCTGTCAAAATATTAAATAACTGAGTAATTGAGTGCTCCTTCAGTGCCCAGAAATGTAATTAACTGTGATAATAAGCATAATTAGGCTAAGAAAGATTATGGTCATTATTGTAATGAAATCTCTGTTAGTGTCATGACTGTTATTACTGGGTGGGGTGGAACATGCTATGGATATTTTTAAGAAGTTTTTCCAAGGAAATCAAGTGAAGCTATCTGTTCAGATTGATTCAATTATTTTCCCACCTGCACTCACTGTTTTAACATTCACACAGGGACACAACGGAGCCAAGGGAGACATGGTAAGTGTTCCTTCAATTTTTCGTCAACATAGTTGCAGTATAATAATATTACCATGAGTCAAGCACTCATTTGAGCTGATAAATTCTTCACTATACATTTTGGGCATGTTACATGAAATGTGTACCAACAAGCCAAAGAAAGTAACAAAATTGCAATGAACCTAAGATTTGCTGTTATGGTCACTGCAGCTGCATCTTTATTTTGTACCCACAAAGTCTGATTTATGCAACACAGTAATGGGTTAACAGTGGTTTGCATGCAGTAGGGAACAGTTTGAGACAGATGAGAGCTGTTAGCCACACTTTGGCTTTCAGTCAGGTTCAGAAGGTGAAACACTTGCTAACTGAAATGGGTAAGTGATTTTAGACTACTGAGGCTCTAAAACATTTGATGCCTTCCATTAACATTCTACATTCTCAAATCATTTAAGTCTTTATTAGCCATATAGTACAATGACTATCATGTTGCAGGTAGATCAGTACTAAGTTTTTGAAATCATCCATTTCAGTGTTGTTAATAACTAATGATACTCAAGATGACTCAAAGCAACTATGGTATGCGGATTTCCAGCATTCACAGGCTATTCAAGTTTATGGCAAGTTTCAATGCAGAAAGTAGTGTGTCCTTTATGTCCTTTGAGGAAACTGGAGCTTGTGTTCTGTCACAGACCTTTAATTTAACATAACCATGATCTTTCCCTAAACTTGACCAAGTATTTTATTTGCCTGATCTTAACCAATCCTAAACCTAAGTTCATTTGCCATAGCCATCATCTTTCTGTACACTTACCCATACTGTAGATGCCCTGTGCACATATTGTAAAGAACAAGAATAAAAAAACAAAAAAAACATTCGCATTGAGCATAATTCTATTCTTTAGTTATTCCAGAATCATCCAATATCATTGTTCTTGTCAGAGTTGGAAAAAAACAAAAACTTCACTCTGACAGTTGTAATTTCTTCAACTTTTCCACCGATTTGTTAAATTAATCAAAGTTGATTAATGGCCTTGGAATAAGCTTCTGTTTTTTACTCCCCTTCCTGATAAACGTCAAGGAGTATTGAAAAGGGCTTTGAGGGGCTGTCTGTCTTTTTTGCCTTCACAAAGTGGCTGTGAGCTTCTGGGGCTATGGGGTCACCAGCATGGGGTGGACTGGATGTGTCCTACTGGGCCCTCTCTCCTTGTTCATTAATCAAGTGGTCGCTGATCTCTGACAGCTACTTACACTGGCCACAGCCCAAGGCCTGATGAGAAGTCAAACTGAATACCTTCGCCAACAACAATAATTGGAATAGACTCCTGCAACAGTTTGGATGACACAGTGACATTTGTACTCATTTCAGTCATTTTATTTTGAGGAGTGTTTTTTCATGTTAAATTCACCGTTAAGCTGCAAATTAATGCTTATTTTAAATTCAAGACTGACTGTTTTTGTGTTGTCGTTCAGGGTCAGCGTGGCCCAAAAGGACTCCCAGTAAGTTTCTGAAGCCTGACATCAGTCCTGAGATAATAACCTGTTAATCTTTTAAACTACAGTAACTGCTTAACCACTCATCTTGTTTTGATTTCTAGGGGGAACCTGGACCCAAAGGGGAGAAGGTGAGACATGAGCCCCTTTTACTCAGAGATCTGGCTGTACTGCTGTAAAGAAGATCTGTCATTATGCTTTTTGATACTAAACCAAATAATACTGGCATAATGGTGCCCCAGTGTGTGGCTTTAGTTAGCATGCTGGCATTGCAGAAGCAAAACAGACATGGCATGCAACATCTGTCTAGTGTGGCTCCCACAATACCATCTCAACCTTTTTACACAGACCTTGTTTCAGCTAAATTACTTCCTCTGCTGCCAGCTTAAATGCAGAACAACAATACCCCCAATTCCATGTTTGTATGTTTTGCACAGAACAGCGGGGCGTAATAATGGCGTAACAGTCCCACCTTGAATAGGCTGTGTAAATGGGACTGTGGTTTACAGTAGTTTGACAATTGAACCAGTGAGGAACACACATATTTTGCCAGCCAGCAGTGGGGGAAGAAGTATTCAGATTAAAGGAGTGTTAAAGTTACTTTAGCAAATTATCGAAATTAATATGACAACAACAAAAAGTTTAAAATTGATGTAGAAGAAGTTGAGATATTCTGACTTTTAATCACTCTGATGGGTCAAATTCCAAAACCCTCAATCGTGCATTTCCCATAATGCAACATGATAGCTTATTTTCATGAAACCCTCCCTGCTTGTTAAAGTCTTTTTAAAATCTAACCCACTATAAAACAACCCTGATGACATCAGTATGACATCTCCAGGGTGTTTTCCTACACTTGACAAAGTTCTTCTAGAGGAGCACAGAACACAGTAAATTGTTTTCACAGGCTGGACTGCACTCCCCATGATAAATAAACAGATCTTCATGTGTAAAATCCCTGCACTTCCCCTTTAATCTGAAACCGATTATAACTAATTAATGTAGAAATATGTGAAAACCTCTACTGTTTGTTTGTATTTCTTATTTCTGACAGAACATTTTTCTGTTCTCTCCAGGGTGTATGTGGAGACTACACACACAGGGTAAGAAAACATTATTGTGGAACTAATTCTTTCTCATTACTGTTTCACAAAAAGCTACCACTTCATCATCAATGTTTTTGCTAAAATTCAGAAATGATTTGAATCTGCCTATTGTATTGCAATATAAATGTTATTATTTTGGCACAAATTTAACCTGTACTGTTGTCCATCCTACAGCGTATAATAACACTATCTCTCAAAGGTCCAAATGTATGTACAGGTTTGTAATGTCAGAACAGAATAGGAAAGTGAAGTTTGAAGAGAAGAAACTACTGCAGAAGTTAGACAGACAAATGGCTGGTAGCACAATGATGGGTAGCACATGCGGAGCTCTGCAGTTCTTTGGCCGGCCACCTCTGGGGTTTGGCTAGTGGAGAGAATATAAGGCAATTACCGGTGGCCTGCTGGAGCATACAGTCAGACGATAAGAGCCTGTGTGTGTGTGGGGTGCCAAGAATAAGAGTCTCCTGTGTAAAAGGGGGATTTTTCAGATAGCTAAAACCATTTCCAGCATAACTCAACCTTTCAGTTATTAGATGATCAAAGTAGGTTTGTTTTGGAAGCCAGGCCCCCCTTTTCTCACAAGTGGTACGCCTGTTGAATATTTCATATACTTCATATACTTCTCAGAGCCCCCTGCAGCAGTCTTTATGGGAGGTCCATTCCCAGTGTCCGATCACAATCCAGGCCTCAATCATAGTGTGGGACCCATTTGGGGTTACTGTAGGTGGAGGTAAAACATTCAGCTTTTCAGGACAATGCCAGCAAGATCAGCAAAATTGTCTCTTTGTGTACTGTGTATTTCAGCAGCAGCCCCATTGTTAAAAGAATAGTTCAAAATGTTGGGAACGATGTGATTAACCTAGCTTAGCTTAAAGAATTTAAGCAGTGGGAAACAGCTAGCCTGGCCAAAGTGAAAAAAAATAACCTACAAACAACTATAAAGCAGACTGTATCTCTTTTGTTTAACTGATAGAGATAGATCAATGTAAAAATGACGGTTTGAAGTTTTAGAGGTAGTTACATTTTATAACTATTTCATGACCAGCCATAGTTTATTTCTCTCTATAGTGTTGGTTGGTCATATAAAAGCTCCAGTACATGCAAATCATAAATGACTATTTTACATTGCTGTTTACAGCTGTTTCCCCTTGCTTCCAGTCTGCATAATAAGTCAGGCTAACCAAACAGTTCACCCAAAAATGAAAAATTCTATCATGCCAATGGAAAATTGGGTAAGTTTTTTAGTCCAGATTGAAGAACAACTGAAGAAGCTCGGAACTTGGTTTAAATGTTTAAAAAAAGTGCAATGCTGTTTTGTGAATGTTTTGTGAACCAATAAAGTAGATAATGATGAGTTTCATTATGGGGTGAACTGTTCCTTTGATACACAAAGGCGCGAGAGTGATATTAATCTGATCAAGTCACTCTATGAAAGAAACATTTTGAGCTATTACTTTAAACTGAAATCATTTGAGGTCAGACTTCACAAGTCATGAGTCGCTTTTTGTGTGGTTGGATAATGGTTCCTTGCTGCCATTACCAGCACTGACTGAAATGACCACTTCCCTGGTGTACAGGGCCTCTTTGTGCAGGATCTTCCTCTGAAAACCCTGGCTGCCTTGCGCTCCAGTCAGGCTCTGATGTTGAAGGTTTGTGGGTGCCTCCAAACACCCCGGTAGATAACCCTCAGCAGGGGTGTCACCAAGTCGTGCCGCAAAGAGAGGCAGTGCCCTAGAGCCATGGCACTCCTCAACCCTCTGCTCTCCACCCAAAAGAGAAAATAAAAGATCAATGTGATGATGAGGTTGATTGACCGATATGGTTCATGCAGTTATCTCTTTAAATCTCTTTGAAGGATGCCAATATCAAAATTAAGTCAAATCATGAATTTGAAAAAAAAAAATCCATGTGTGTTTGATTATGTGTTTCATTATGAATGACAAAATGAAATTACAAAAATGATAGATGAAAATTAAAATTCCAAGATTTAATAGCACATTGTCTGCCGCTTGGAAAATTAAAAAAAATTCAAATTAGATTCTATTGCACTTATGGTAATTTATGCAATTTAAATTTGAAATTCATTCAGCAATCTATTACATAAAAAAATATCTGATAAAAAATTAAACAAAATACACAAACAAAACCAAAAGTGCAATTACCTCTGACAAAAAATACATTGGAGTACAGTTCAACATAGTAGACAGATTTTCTACAGGCTGAAAAGGTACAGGTAAAGCTACTTTGGAGTACACACAAAAATAATAATTTTCAATTTACTTTAATTTACACCCAAAAAATGAAAAGAGTGTTGGATTTTTCAATGTAATTTTAATTTTGTCATATAAAACACAATTGGAAAATAAAGATTTAATTTAATTCATTGATTTCACTTTAATATTGGCAGCCCTTGACTTCCATACATTTAAACCTGTTTCCAGTTGTGGTGGATAGCTAGAAATGGTGAGGAACAATGCAGCACACTTGCCTACTTTTACTGCATTTATACCCCTACTTATATTTACCAATAACATGCTGTATATATTTCCATAGAAAAAGTATTTTTGGCTACAGTATTTAAAAATAGCCTGACTGTTCACACAATGAAAGAAGTACATTCCAATACTGTCTTATCACTACACATATTTGTGTTTGGTGAATAGCAGTGAGTACTTTTGAGTTTCAGGTATTGGGTGAAGGTAGTCTTTACCTAATACGTTTGCATAATACAAATTTTGGAAATATGTACGCTATGTAAAAAAGTAGGCAAGTTGCATGCAGCTGGTTTTGCTTGGTGTCAGTGGGGAAACATAGCTATCAGCGGGATCATACCTGTACAGCGCTCTCCTAAACTTGTGTCTGATCATGCTGGTCATCTCAACAGAAGCGGCGTATTGTACAGCCCTGTGTTGGACAGTTGGCCACAGTAAGTCTGGATGTGTACTGTAACTGTACTGCTGTACTCTTTGTGGCAAGACTGGCACCCACCTCTGCTCCGCTGCAATCTAGGGGCCTGGTTTGCTTTTTATGGGGACATTGATGCACACAAATCATGAATACGGGATGTTTGATGATATGCAACCAACAGACTTTGACAGTATTGAAGAAATTTGAATGTTTTCACTTTAGAATAAAAGAACATCCCCGTACATCAACCATCCCCTTTGCCACTCCAGGCCCATAGTTTGCTGTTCCGGTGCCTCTTTTTTATCTTTCCTTTCTTCAACCTTGTTTCCTTTTTTTCTCTCCTTTGCCTTCTCATTTCCTTGCTTTTCACTCACATGTTCTATTTCTATTTTTCCTCCATATCCCCCATTTCTTCCTTCATTCTCCTGGTTCTACCTTGTTTCCTTTCTCTGGCCTCCTGGTGACCTTTACCCTGCGACGTTTTTGCACCGCTGGCCACCTGTGCTTTGTGACTGCCCCTGGCAGATGTTGCCCATCACCGTGCGCAACATGCCCTCAATAAGCCCTCTAATCCTAAAACGCCTCAAGGTACAATTCTCTCTGCCCCCAACTTGCCCCCCACCTCTCTGCCCGCCCTGTGGATGCCAACCGCCGCCATCTGTCGCCAAAACCTCCCCAACCTTTCTCTGCCATCATGCTGTAATTAACCAACTGTTGGCTGCTACTACTTCTGAATGTTTAGTTATATTGAAGGCTAAAGGTCTTTTCTATCAATAGTGCGTGATAGGAAATAGAAATGTTGCATTTTTTTCAGGTTTCAAACAATTCACAAAATCATTGCTTTCTTTAAAGCTTTCTTTAATCTTAAATTTAAAAATGGTTTTAGGTAAAACTGTTCATTGTGGTTTTTAAGAGGAGATTTTTTTTTTAAATGGCAAGGAAAAACCAAATACAAATTCTAAGTAAATTGTGTTTACTTCACTTATCAACAACTGATAAATCACTAAGATGAATTTTAAAATAATAACTGGACCTCGTTCCTGTTTTAACAAAGTACTGCAATGCTGATAAAAACAAACAAAAAAGAACAAACAAAAAACAAATGTATAATCCCAGCATGTTCATACAGCCATTTCTCTTACAAATTCATATGTGTTTAATATGCATTAGTGATTTACCTTCAGTGTCAACATTCAGGGTCAACACAGGTAGTAGTGTCACATTCACTGCCAAGCACGAAGTAAGGACACTGTTGTCAAAAGTTTTATGCGTTTGCTTTTTTTGACTTATAAGAACTTATGTCTCCCTCTTCTGGCAGTGAGAGTAATTACACAAACACCGTCAACGTTCTTATGATGCCATTGACTCCGGCATCCTTCTAGTTGTTGTAATCTGCGATTTAGCAGTAGGAGACAGGAGAAAAGATATTTGTCGAAATCGAAGCAGCAGAGACCAATATATCCTGACATGTACTGCATAGTTTCAGCTCCAAAACTGGCTGATCCTACATTTCCCACAATGCAACTTGATCGTTTTTTGTTTGTTTTTTTCATTGGACCCTCTCTGCCTCATCTTTCTAACTCCACATCTCCAGAGTGTAACTTAGGCTCCTGTTTCACAGGCTGAGTACTATTCCCTGTGATTAGTGAACTGACCATTATGAGTAAATTTTTTCCCATTTAACTTATTGCTTTTACTGAACATAAAAATGATGTAGTTATCATGTGCAAGTATAGGAGAAATGTAACTCATAACAGTTGACAATGAATATTTTCCAGATTTGTTAAATATGAACAGTGTGACCAGTATAAAGCGGAAAAAATAATTCATCACTAGTGACTAATTTCGATATTGATGATTCTCCAAAATCCTGGTTTACATCCAATACAATTTTTTAAAGATGTTTTTTTCTATAATATCTTCACATGGCAACTATGGTACGTTTAAATTAAGGAAAACATTGTGGCTATGTTCCCGCCCATACACCCACCTGACTCAATCGTGAGCAGGGCTCAGCTCTCCATCATGACGTTTCAGCCCCTTTTCATAGCATCAAATAACTAATGAAAACCAAACTGATCAGAAAAATGAACACTTGAACAAACATCAGCGTGATAAGAACTACCTAAAATGACAGAAACCATCTTTGGGAAAAATTTATTTGAGGTGTACTATGAGTTTCTAGTTTGGCCCAGGTCCTATCTGATATCATTGAGGGAGAGGGGTTTATGACCTACACTGTATCCAGCCAATAAGGTGTTAAGATGTTTTGGCTAACACGTGTTACTCATGATACTAATGAAGGTTGTGTTCCATTCAGGTCAAATAGAGTCAAGGTGCTTCTCTTGTGCATGTTGGCTCACTGTATAGGCTCTGCCACACTAGATGGAACAGAATCTTTATTAATTAATTTTAATTTTATCCCTGTGATTTCATGTCAATATGGCTGCCATGAAAAAGGTCTATACAAACTTGGCAGCACTCTCTGGTCTTGAGCTACTGTACATGTGTGTGGGTTTGTGTTAGAACATACCTAAGTCAGACCCTGTGTGCAAACAAGTCATGCACTGTTCATAATGCATTAAATGTCATGCCATGCAAACATGTTACCCCCTATGATAAAATATTTTTCCATATGGAGGTGTCTTCTTTATGAAACATTGACCCGTAGCAATCAGGAAATTGATTTTATGTGTTCCAAAAGATAAATGGAGTAAATACTTTTAAAGGAGAAACAGATTCAGGGTGTGTAGCAGCCAGACAAACTTATTTCAGGGGCATATTGTGCCCATTGTTAATTTTGTTAGTGTTTAGTCTTGAGATAATGTTCTGGCTGTCAGTAAACATAATAACAAAACACAAATTAGCTGTCTATTTCAAAGAAGCTGCCAGAGATATCAATGTCAAAATTACATTTATACATTTCAAATACAAACAATAATCAGTTATGCAGTTACATATGTTCTTTGATCTGTAATTGCAATTTCTTTTTGCCCAATGATAATTTAAAGCTAAAATTAGGAAAGCTGGAGTATCTTTGACAACAAGTTCTGGAAAAGTGACAGATCCAGGACCATTAGCCTCTACTCTGTTAAAATAACTATGTCAGTGTCTGTGATTTCCCAGTGCCTTGCTCTCCAAACAAAGATAGTCTCTGAGAAGAAACAGCATCATAACTATATCTGTGATAAAATATTCTAAACTTAAGGTGCACTCATTAGCTTTCTATGGAAATTCTATAATAAGATATTCATATTCATATTAACCCTTGTCTCAGTTCAAAAATGGACTCTGGCATAAGATGCGATTGTCCTCCCTGATCTTCCTCTTCTCCACTCCTGATCAATGACTTTGATCACTTTCCAGTTGCTGTGGTTTTGGGTCTCATGTTGGTCTCATGTTTGGTCAAGGCAGATGGCCCCCCACCTATAGAGTCAGGGTCTGCTCCAAGGTTTCTGCCTTCTAAAAGGCAGTTTTTCCCGCCACTGTCGCCAAGTGCTTGCTCATGGGGGAAATGTTGGGTCTCTGTAAATTAATAATTAATAACTAATTATAAAGAGTGTGGCCTAGACCTACTCTACATGTTAAGTGTCATGAGATAACTTTTGTTGTGAATTGGCGCTACATAAATAAATTTTGACTTGATTTGACTTGACATGTTCACAGACAGATGATATTGCACATTCTGTCTGCCTTCAATGTTTCAAGGTTTCCAGTTCCTTACCCAGGGTCCAGGGGTCCCTGGAGTACTCTGGATACTTTGACCCCATGCACAAAGAAGGGCCTATAGTTAGTGGATGACAGGAGATGGAAAAGCTTTGTAGTGAACCTTGAGTGTAAAATATTTTATCCTGGATAAGTGTTCACAAGGTCAAGAATGAATCGTCATGCTTAAACATTATAACTGCTTGCCTTGCTCCCCAGCTAACCTTCCTCTCTGCAACCCCCTGCTGCAGTTATTTGCAGTGTAGTGTGAGGTTGTTGTGTTGGCATGGCCAGTGTGGCGAGGCTCGGTCAAGCATGGCAGGTTGTAACTCAAGGTCTCTCAGCAGGGTGAGCCTGGAGTGCAGGGACCCCCAGGACCTCCAGGGCCACCAGGATCCCCAGGTACCCCAGGCCTGAATGGAGCCAGCGGTCCACCGGTGAGTCTCAATCTGAGTTCACCCAGAAATAAGAATTCTTCTTTTACACCTGTAAATTCATCACCTTACCAAACTTTTCAGCTTTTGCACAAACAACAGAAGTTGTTTGACAGCATAAAGTCATGTCAACTTGCAATCAGCCCATTTGTTTGCATCAGTGGCCATTCAATGTGTGTCTGTCTCAAAACTTTCTGACTTCCCTACCATGGCCACCACTACCTCCTCCAAAACCACAGTCGCCCAATTGAAATTCCAAAATTTTAGAGAATCATGACACATTCACGTCATACATGAGTTACTATGACAACCAGTTATATCTTGTAAATAGTAACTAGAAAGTAATTAAATCCAAATGTGATTTTTTTTTAAAAGTATGTTAAACTGTGTATGCACAGTATTTTTAACCATCACACAGCCAACTTTGCCATCATGCAACAGTCTTGATCTAATGTTTAGAGTCAAGTCAGTTTTATTCATATAACCCAGTATCAAAAATCACAATCGCCTAAAGGGGTTTTACAATCTGAACGTACACCACCCTCTGTCCTTAGATATTCAATTAGGAAGACTCATAAAAAAAATTTTTTTTTTAAACTTTAATGGGGAAAAGGTAAAAGAAACATCAGGAAGGGCAACAGAGGTGGGAACCCTTACAAGTTGTAAACAGGGGAGTCTTTCCCAACTCTACTATCCATCCTACAAGATGTGAACACAGTATTGGTAATAAATAAATGCAGATTGCTGTGAGCAGTGAGAGAGCAGTGAAAACATGGTGAGGATGTTACAGGATATTATCCTGGACTAAAAACAGGAAGACTTTCTGGAAACCATTTAAACCTGAACATGCTGCTATCCAAGACTCAGCTGTTTCAAAACTGACATCAATTCCATGCTGCAGCCTCAGACTTTTCACTTAGACAACCAATAGAACTGTTCAGTCTTAAAAGTTCATTGTGCATACTCAAGCTTGGTCCAAGTTTACTACTGTCCTAGTTTGACGATTTTACTCCACACTACTGCGCAGACCACCAGTGCAATTACTTGAGCAGTAAATATTTAGAATTTACCATGATGCTCTCACTGTATTCACAAAAGGCATTGTTTTCATTCAAATTGGATCAAAGGGAACTGGTGTTGTAGATAGTAGATTTGGGGTTAAGAGATTTTCTTTCCTCTTTTTTATACAGGGTAAACCTGGTGAACCAGGCAAACCAGGAAAAGACCCAAGGGTAAGCTTTGGCTTAGTGAGTCCCACACTTAATTTTTGCAGAAATTTCTCATTAGTCAAAGTTTGTTGCTGTGACATTAACCTTCTTGTGGTTTATACATTAATTCTGCAGCTTTTACCGGGACTGAAGGTAAACACATTTCCCTTCCCAAAATTACAATTCTTAAAAGAACTTGATTGGCATCACTGTGGCCTCTAACGGCCTCTAACGGTGACTCTAGAGTTATTACAGACAAACACAATCAGGCCCAAACAAGCCACATGAAACAGGGATCAGGTCTGTGCAGCTGGTCTAAAATTCAGACCAACCCCACCTACAAAGCACTACATATTCCCCTTGGATTGGATGCATACATCTTCACATGATGCTTTAATTCTCATGGATTATTTAAAAAGAGGAATGCAGATTGTGAGGTCTGAAAGTCTTGTAAACACCTCTCACTAGAATCTCACAAAAGTGGTCCTCCCTTGTGTTAGGCTTTAGCATGAGCAGTAATAGCTGACCTGAGCATCAGCACGGCCAGAGAGGCTTCTGGGTGGAAAACAAGATTTTGAAGCCCTCAAATCAAGGCCTTTTCTGTACAGCTGTCAACAGGACTTTAACTTCTCAGACACCCTATCTGATTTCAGGCATAGAGCAGTTTTAAATTCATATTATATGTGCAGTGCCCGTAGAAAACATAGCTGTCTGAAAAGGGCTGATTGCATGTCCTCTGATATAACTGGTTGCAGTACAC
>JBBPCS010000260.1:0-10572 GCA_037974645.1 Hollardia meadi
CATCGCTGACATGGAGCCCGGTGTCCCGGGACCCGTGAACATCCAGCCAAAAAACACAAACGTTACTGCTGGTACCAACAAAACATTTGTGTTTTTACGTTTTTAGCTTTTTTACTCCATTTTTTTAACGCACGCTACCATGTTGATATTTCACCTGTGTCGTGTGTGTCGGAGAGCTCTCAGGAGGGTGGGGGAGGGCGTTACTACGGGAGCCTTACCATAATTACCCTAGTTAAAGTGAAAATCGATTTTCATTCCTAAATTTCTAAGATTTTCGTCCTAAATCATAAATTTGAATTAATCGATAAAATTGATTTATTGCCCAGCCCTATCCTCATTTCTTTCCCATTTGCTGTTCCATTGCTCCTTCTGAACACAGAGGACTGTTTTCCCAGTTATTGTTTGTCTGCTCAGTCCTCCACCTCCTTGACACAGCACAGTATGTGCTCATTGCCCCGTTCCTGTCTGGTTAGCTGACTCTCTTGTCTCCCGAGCCCCTCTTGAGCTCATGTTCTCGCTTCCCTCTCTCAGACCTGTTGTTGTATCTTTTTGTTGAATGGATAATTTTGGTATAAAGGCTCTCTGGGGACTCATCATCCCTAATGAGCTGCTGCTTCTTTTCAATGTCCACATTGTAAAAATTAAAACCCAGAAGCCTTGTGAACTGTACATTCAGAGTGTAAAAGCCTCTATTAAGCCACCTAACAACAAAAGGCTGCTGTGCCTTGCTCATCTGTACTTTGCCTTTATCTTGACTGGGGGGGGTGACCCATACTGCAGCCAGCCACAAAGGGGCAGTCAAGATGATTTGGCTTCACTTTTGGGGAGCTCTTATGTCGGCCATCTTTATATGCAGTCAATGGTATGTTCTTATAGGCATTATACCATCACCAGGGCCCTGTTCCAGAAAGTGGGTTGATGAAAATTGAATTTGTGATGCCTGAGATGAGGGAAACTCTGGGTTTTCCACTCCAGAAAAAGAGCCAAAAATCTTGGTCTGTTACTGTGGTGACATACCAGGGCAGGGTATTAAGATAAAAATTAACATTGATCACGATGATAAGCTTTGGACACTTTTCCTCTATGGATAGATCTAACAGCCAGTCACACAGCAAAAATAAACCTGACGGCAGCCAGTCAGTGTGCTGCCTCTCTGCCTCTGCTCTCTCATTCGCTGCCTGTTGCCTGCCCTGTACTGGGTGGTGGGGGTATGTTCACACAGGAACTTTTGGATTTATTTAACTGGAGTCAACAATGATGGTGCTCTTTATCCATAAGTGCAACAAAGGATCAGTGATCAGTTTACATCTGACAGCTGTTGAACAAGCAGAACACAGACTCTGCCCACAGTAAACTGCTTCCCCTCTTAGTCCACACCCAGTTTGACTTACACAGCCTACGTCAGCTCGTTATGATAAAGTGCTGAAAGTGAAATCCCACTATGCTCCACACCTGAAGAATTATTGATAAATAAGGAAGCACAACGTCAGTAAAATGGAAGTGTTCTGGATATTAAGACAGTCTGCAATATCTACCATCAGTCGGTGCCAACCAAGACATGAAACACAACAAATCTTTTCCATCAACTGAAAAGATACCATCCCAGAAACCACACCATTATTTTAATAAGCTACAAGTCAAGCTAACTTGTATTGTCAATTCATACAGTCGATATCAAAGGAAATATCAGAAGCATTAATTTGCAGAAGTTTCCGTCTTTAGAAATAGATCTTTGTTCTTTGCCCAAGGACTATCTTAAACATGACCACTTCTATGATCAGTCCGTCATGAATTTAAGGAGAGAGACCGTGATCTGTTGACAACATGAATTCATCCTTAGCTCAGAATAACATCTTAACACTGTCATCCTTTATAACACTCTGGCTCTGTGGACAATTTTCAGGTTGTCAGCCAGTTCCCCTGCACTGAAACATTCTCCCTACATTAGTGTAGTAATCGCTGTTTAAATGAAACAAATCTGTGTAAAACTTTGGACACACAAAACACTGATCAATGAACAATCCTGTCAGGCTATGTGATGGAAGATTGCTGTCATAGTTGGAGACTGTCAATATTTCTGAGTGAGGATGATTGTATTTAAAACATTTATATAGGCTGCATATATGTAGCAAAAGCATGTCAGTGACTGTTTATATTTACACAGATTGAAATAAAGTCATTACATGCTATTATTAAGATTTTTAAATACCCAATCTAAAAATGTACAGTCAGTTTGAACCTAGACACCTTTTCAACTGCAAAGCATCTAAATCAGTATTACTGGGCCAGACTGTGACTTTACAATCAGAATACCATAAATAAACTATGTTAAATCTGTTTGATCCAGGTCATCTTCAGTTGCTGCTTTATTTACCTACGATCGCTAGAATTTGATTTCTAGCGATTTTGATATAAAAATATGAAGAAATTAGATTTTTGTAATTTTTTGGGCAGACATTGTTAAATTGGTGCACAAGACGATCAGGGATGTGATCTAAAAGGGTTACAAAGACATTTTTCATTTCAACTCAACTTTAACATTAATATATCACTGTAGTGCTACAGAAAGAACCAGACATATCTTTTGAACATCAACTGTGTTATTCAACTTCACAATCCAAAGTTACAACTATTATTATTATTATTATTATTCTCTTACTCTAACACTTACTCCTTTTCTCTCCTCCTCATTTCCTGTCCGCTCTCTTTCTTCCTCCCCTCAGAAACACATCCTAGCTGATAGCTAAATAAGAGCCATTGAGTAATTGTGCGATTCATTATCCTATTAGTCGATTAATCGTTTCGATAATCGATGACTAGTCGACTATCAAAATAGTCGTTAGTTGCAGCCCTATTGGAGTTTGATTCGTTTCGCCCGTTCCGAGTTGGGTGGAAGCTTTGTAATCACTGGCTCGATTGTTCTCTGGTTGGCAGCAACATCTGCAACCGGCTGTTTTTCCTCCAACTCCGTGTGGAAACGTGAAATATGGTTTCTCATGTTTGTCGTGTTCCCAAAATATTTTTGTTTAGTATGACACAACTTACATATAGTCTGGCTCTTGTCCAGGTCTTTTTTCCCTTCAAATTCACAGAAGCCAAAATGCTTCCATACGCTAGCTTTTAAGGCAGAGGGTGCTGGTCGGATGACTCGGATTGTATTCATCTTCGGTTGCTCACTCTCAGCCATCTGCCAAAGCGCAACCGTGTGCGCGCCGTAAACTGTCCGGGTTAGCTGCATTGCCCTCGCAGTTGAGTTCCGCCTTTTTCGTTCCGTCAACATCACGTTAATATTTAGAAAAACTAACATTTAGAAAATCGATATTTGACATTTGTGAATCGATTCAGAATTGTCCACGTCTGCATCGTGATGCATCTAAGAATAGATTTTTCGCTCCACCCCTACTCTGAGGGTGCTTTCACACCTGTTTGGTGCGCTTAAAACAAACTCGGGTCCATTTTGCCAGTTAGTGCGGGCTATTTGGGCTGGTGTGAAAGCTGTCAATCAAACCCTGGTGCGGACCATATAACCGGACCGAGAGGGTGGTCTTGGTTCGCTTCCAATCAAACCCTGGTGCGGTTTGTTTATGGTGTGAAAGAAAATGATACAACTATACACAACCATAAGACTATTTTAACCCTTTTTTATATGAATACCAATATTTATAAGTAACTCTATGCCACCAATTCTGATGATTTCATTGTCTTCAAGCTTGCGACTGCCTGTGCAAAGCTACTCTGTGTGAGTTATTTCAGTCTTGCATGCTAGCTGACTGTGACCCTGGCCATGGCCTAGCCGAATGTCCTCGGCTAATTTGGTCCCATTGCTCTTAGTGCTGCTGCTAGCATGCTAGCCAGCTAAGAAGTTCTATTAATAGCTGCAAAGGCATTATCAGCATCACAGCAGATGTGTTTACATGCCGGCAGGCACAGTTACAGCAAGCTTATACTGTCGCTCATTAGGTCCAGTTTTTACTTGTGCAGTTGGCATGTGCACATGCAGAGAAGCTTTACCCCAACAGATGCACTGGCAGTACTGCCAGCTACCAAGCTAGATGTAAAAGGGAAGCTTATGGAAGTAGTGATGGTGTAGACAAAAGAATCACATTTGGCCTTCATGGTGATTGGGCGAACCCAAAACCTTCTGGGAGTGGTCCACAGGAAATGGTATTCACCTGATGGATCACTGAATTTTAAAACGGCTTCTTCTTCTGCAGCAGCAGTGGAATGCATTACTTGCTTTATAGTGCTGTTAGAAGAGTAAACTGGTCAAACTGTACTATTTAAAGGTTTATTAAAAAAAGGCTAATTAAATCCTTATCATAAAGATGTACAGTATGGACAAGAAGCATTTTTTTAAAATTAGACTTGAAGACTTGAATGCTGCATGACCCACAAAGATCCTGGAACACACGTGTTTAGAGGTAAAAGATGCCAAGGAGAATTTCAATAGAGCACCCATGATGTTCCCTGACTCCAGCAGTATTTTTTACAATCCTGATTGCAAAAAAGTTGATGCTGTTAAAACGTAAATCAAAACAAAATGCAGTCATTTGCAAACAAACTGTTTACTGACGACGGTTTTACAAAGTGTTCCTGAGCCCATGTAGTAATCTCCTTTCTACAATCATGAGTTTGACAAAGTGGTGAACCTCTCCCCATTCTTGCTTGTGAATGACTGAGCCTCTCGAGGATGCCCCTTTCATACCCTGTTCATACCCCTTACCATCACCTGTTATCAATGAACCTGTTTACCTGTGAAATTTTCCAGGTGTTTTTGAGCATTCCACAACTTTCCCAGTCTTTATTGCTAGGGTTGGGTAGGTTTCTGGTTTCTTATTTATAATTTTGATGTTATACTTAAGAAGAATGTAAGTTCAGTTGAATGGTTTGTGTGAGAAGTTAAAATATAATGAGTTACAGTTTTTCTGTTGGGTTGTGGTGCTGTCAATATTCTAACATGGAATGTTCCACTTGGGTTGTCAGGTTGTAGCTGAGTCGCTAGCACCTTGTGGTAAATCGGTTAGCCGATCCAGTCCGGTCTTTGGCTCAATGTCCAACCGGTTTGAAAATTTTTACACTGGCCCAACCCTATTTGTTGCCCCTGTCCCAACTTGTTTAAAATGTGTTGCTGCCATCAAATTCACAATAAGCATATATTTACAAAATCAATGAAGTTGATGAGGTCAAACAAAAAATATATTGTCTTCACACGCATTTCAATTGAGTGTATGTCAAAAAGGATTAGCAAATGATCACATTCTGTTTGAATAGTGTTTTACGTAGTGTGAATTTCTTTTGATTCAGGATTGTATTCTTGTTAAATGACGTGCTAGGTTAGAGAAATTGAGCAGCCATGATTAAAACCCTGGCAGCGTTTCGTTGGTGGGTGTTAATTTCCCAGCTGTTGTACAGTCTGTGTACATATTGCTGTGCTGTCTCACCATCTGATTCTGGTCTCTTGTCTTCACCTCCCACACAGACTATTCTTCTCCTGTAGTGGGTCTCCCTGTGCTAATACACTGTGTCTGTCTGTGGGTAGGGCTATAAAAAGGAAGAACTATAGCAGGTAGCAGAGCAGGTGGGGACATAGACATGCACAGTCATCCCACACAAACCCAGTACTGCCCAGAAAGGCCTGACATGAGAAACATCCCCTTTATCCTCCTGTCCTCCCTTCCCTTTTTGTTTCATCTCCACGCCCACTGCAGTGTCCACTCATTTTTCATTCCTCTCCTCCTCTATTGTCCTCATTTTCCCGTGTTCCTATTATTTTTTAGGTCTTTGTCCACCTCTGACGTACTTGCCCTGCCTGATTCTAAACTTTGCTGTCTCATTCGTCTACTATCCTTGCTCCCCATTCCTTTTTTTAGAATCTCCTCCTCCCTCCTCCCTTCATCGCCAATAGCTCTCCTTCCTCAACACATTCCTATTTTCCTGCCCATCCTTTTTACTCCCTTCTTCTCGGCTCCACAGGCCATCCCATACTTAACCACATACCTGTTACCAAGGCAACTGCAGACAATACAGCAGCCACACACACACACCACGTCTGAATTTACTTTACTGTCTGGTGGTTCTCTTTTTACATTTGTGACGAAGAATCTGTGGAGTGCTGACTTGTTGCTGGGACAGTAATGAACATGTTGCACATGGTAGGTTCAGACCATGGTGGAGTTGCCACCATAATTCGATTAATCAATTAGTTGATCGAAAGATTATTAGGTGCCCACTATTTTGATCGTTTATTAATTTTTTAAAGCAAAACTGTTAAACATTTGCTGGTTCCAGCTTCTTAAATTGAAGGATTTGCTGCTTTTCTTAGTCATTTATGATAGTACATGAAGAGTCTTTGGGTTGGGATTCTCATCACAATTTCACGGAGCCCAAAGTGACATCTTGAAATTATCCACCCAAAAACTCTTCATTTACTATCATTAATGACAAAGAAAAGTAGCAAATCCTTCCATTTAAGAAGCTGGAGCCAGCAAATGTTTGACAGTTTTGCTTGAAAAATGGCTGAAACGATTAATGAATTATCAAAATAAGTAGCAACTCATTTTCTTTTGATGGACTAATCGATTAATGGACTAACCATGGAAGCCGTGCAACCTGCAGCAGTCACACAAATTGGGAGGTATGTTAGGATGAGTCGTGTACAGTGATTGAGACAAGTGGATAATAGGGCTGCAACAACTAATCGATTGAAATCGATGATGAAAATAGTTGCCAACGAATTTATTGGTCGATTCATTGCTTACGTCATTAATTACGTTGTTGCTCGCACTGACTACGTTACTTCATTTTAATAAGAGCGCTACACCATTTCGATCATGGCCGAGACAAGTGAAGCAACTGCATCACAGCGGAGATCAAAAGTGTGGGAGCATTTCAGCTAAGGGCTTTTCAGATGGGGGGGGCGATTGACGTGGCTCGTAATTCATTTTCAATGAGAGGCGAGCGGGCAACTACGGAGGCGTGGGTGATCACACAGGCGGAGCGACAAGCGGGCGCAATCCCGTGAAAGTGCCGTGGTCGTGCTTGTCACACGCACACGCCCGCCCGTGGCCGGAGTAGAACTTTCCTGAACTTTGACTACGCCACAAGATGGACAAGAGGCTGATCCTGGCTGTGTGGTAGGGTAGCAGTGCACAGAGTGCCTGGCGTTTACTCGCAGGGCGCTTTTCTGCCCGTCTATTCACATGAGGAGCGCAGTCAGACCCCGCAGGTACGCGGGCGTAGTGTCGCCCCCCGTCTGAAAAGCCCTTAAACAGGAGTGATATCATGATATGACTTGTTTGAAGTGAAGGACGATTCAACTGGTAATCTTTCATTTGAGACTGACACACGAAAAAAAAAAGGAGGTTAAAATACATGATATGGCAGTTATCTTGTAGTGGCTTAGCTGCTAAGCATATGGCTGACATGACTGTGTAATGTTAGTCGCGAATCTTGTAGGCTTTAGTAATAAACATGACATTATGTGTCATGACATGTGATCCGGCACTTCAACACAAGTGCAGTGAAGTGTAATTCGGTGAAACTATGCTTGTTTCATTAGGCTAAGTTAATGTGATTACATTAGTGCATTGTTGTAGTCTAACGTTACCCACAATATTAAAATATCTAGCTGTCAAGCTCTCTCCACTTAACCCGTTAGGATTTTTAAACTAGACGTTATAGAAATGTCTTATTAATGAAGGCTTGAAAAGTGGAGCACTATTTCATGAATAAATAAATCTTTTATACATATATCTGGGTTTTTTTTTTTTTTTTATCAACTAATAATCGATTAATCGAAAAATAATTGACAGACTAATCGATTATCAAAATAATCATTAGTTGCAGCCCTAGTAGATAACCACCCTGATCACTTGTGGAAGGCAGCAAAGCTGTTCTTGATAATCGATACTGTCACACTCTATATTTGATCACAGAGATGAGACACTTCATTCTGATATGATATCAATGGCATGCAGTGTATGGCCAACATGGCTCACTCATGTTGGCATTGTGTTGCTGCAGGAGCTACAGAGTGGTGATGAGAGTTGATAGGCTTAGCATGTACCTGCATGTCGCCGTGTCAACAATAGTGCAACTGGTGGAAGCATACGAGTTCTAAGACTTCACTGTGAGCTGAATACGAACCAGTGATGTGATCTGACATTGAAAGCTTGGTCTCCTGGTGGTCTCACATATGAAACTGCTTTGGTTATTGAATGCGACAGCAGACAAGAATAAGCTTGTGAACATTTCTGTACAACAGGTGTGGAATTGAATGTTTTGGATTGCACTGACATGATATTAAAAAAAGAACTTTTTATTGTGATGTAACTTTTTATTGATGAAAAATGTCAAACATTTGCTGGTTCCAGCTTCTTAAATTTAACGATCGATCATTAAGGTAATCGGCAGATTAAGCAATAATGAAAATAATGACTAGTGGCAGCCCTAGTGGTCATAACTCGTGGATGTGCAGTAAGTAAGAAAAGTAACGAGGAGAGGTGTAGAAATACAAAGATGTTGTACCTCTAATGCGTCTTCGTCATGGCCCTCTCCCTGTTCCTCCATCAGAAATGAGTCGCCAGACTGCCACCGCGCTGCCCACAGGAACCTCCAAGTGTCCCCCTTCTCAGCGCGTGCCCACCCTGTCAGGCACCACCGCCTCCAACAGTGACCTGGCCAGCCTGTTTGAGTGCCCTGTCTGCTTCGACTATGTCCTGCCCCCCATCCTGCAGTGCCAGTCCGGACACCTGGTATGTACTGTCCGGCCCGGAGGCTGAACAGAGCCAGTCGTTTTTAGATGTGTAGGCCAAGCAGCCATCCTTGTACAAATCCTGAAATGAAACGGCTCTGACAAATGAGTGGACTGACTGACCAAACTGTGTTTTTATATATGTATTTGCTGGCACTAAAAAAAGTTCTATGTTCACATTAGTATACTAAGAAATGTGTAAGTAACCAATCAGAATACAGAAAAGGAGAGAGAATAAACAAATGTTGAGCACTTGGTCACCTGATGACATTTTAGAAACCTCCCCCCTCCTCTTAGAGAAGAACACCTCTGGGGAGGAAAAAAACCAACTCGTTGCCCTCCATCCTTTCCCAGGTATGCTCCAACTGCCGGCCCAAGCTCACCTGCTGCCCCACCTGCCGAGGCCCCCTGGGCTCCATCAGGAACCTGGCCATGGAGAAGGTGGCCAACTCTGTCCTCTTCCCCTGCAAGTATGCCTCGTCGGGATGTGAAGTCACACTGCCTCACACCGACAAGACAGAGCACGAAGAGTTGTGTGAGTTCCGGCCGTACTCCTGCCCCTGCCCGGGCGCCTCCTGCAAGTGGCAGGGCTCCCTGGACGCTGTCATGCCTCACCTGATGCACCAGCACAAGTCCATCACCACACTGCAGGTCAGGCACTGTCTCCTCAGCTTCAGCTATCAGCTAGGCTTCATTTAACTTAAACCTGGAGTGCTGGACATTTTTCATATATACAAGCCCTTGACAAAGGAGTTCTGATTTTGAGTGCTGAATAGGCTGATCACCACCAGATAAATCTCTCTGGATTTCATAGTATAGTGGATTTTTTTATACTGGTGTCTGTGGCAACACTCTCGTGCTGGCTCACCGTTCTTGATGCATTTTAGCATATGGTGTCATAAGCACGTTGACATTGTGTAATTACTTTCACTGTCAGAAGGGGGAGACAGAAGCTTTGTCAGCAGGTTTAAACTCAATGTATCTCGGCCCCTCTGGTCTCTTGTGAGTGCTTTAACAACCAGAGTCCAGCAAATAATACTCTGTTTATAAGAGGCCTGCCGCTTGTTTACTTCAGTTTCCTGAAGATGTCATATTTTTTGGGTAATGATGAACCTGACTAAATGGATTAAATTGTGCTCTAGTTTGACTGTTTTCTGACTTTTAGATTAGTCGACTAGTGTAATTTTAAACTTGTGTTTAAATGTCTGGGAGATTAGTCATTAGGAACAACCCTAAGCTCTAGACATCACTTTTACACTCATCCCAAGGACATCATCGCATTTGCCAGTTCTTAATAAACTATATGTGGATGCTACATGATAAATAATGTTATGCAAGAGTATTTTAAATTGTACTTATTTTATTGTGATTGTTTGAAATTTTGCCATTCTCAAAAGTATTTTCAAGTCAAATTTTATTTATATAGCACCAATTCACAACAAAAGTTATCTCATGACACTTAACATGTAAGGTAGGTCTAGGCACAAACATGGATTCAAAGCAGCTGTAATAATAAAAGCTATAGAAATATTACTACCGTTAAAAATAGTAGTAGCTGTAGGAACTATTAAAAAATATATATATAATAAGAGATATTAATATAATAATAATAATAATGATGATGATGATACTGACAATAATAATTATATTTAAATGAACAATTATATTAATATTAATAATAATAGCAGCAGTGGGCGTCCAGCAGGATCACAGCAGTAGGTCCAACCACGATCCATGGGAAGTTGCAAGACGAGAAAGCACAAAGACTCCGGGGAAGATGTCAAGTTAGTATCATGCATTGATGATGGGACATGAATGTG
>JBBPCS010000261.1:0-32724 GCA_037974645.1 Hollardia meadi
TTGTGGCAAACCCCCCCCCCCCCCCCCCCCATCTTTAGGGAGCATTTTAGCATCTTTATATTATCTGTTTTGTTTTTCGTGTGCACAAATTTCCTGTTTTGGTTCGCTCTCAGCTCTCTCATCAGTGTTTCCATCTGCAGCAGGTTTATCAGAGTGAAAAGACTCATAAATTCACTGCACACCACCTGCTCAGCACGTAGAGAGCCGTAGTTAGTGACTAGCTGGGGTGAACATAATGATCGATAAGTGATAGATATTTTCCTCATGAGTTGGTGGAGACCAAAACGGAACTTGGGACAGATCACAGGTGGCCAGAAATATTATTAAATTGATTGTTAATAATGCTCTGCGCCTGCTGGATGTGTAGAAAAGCACAACATGGAGCTGAATCAACTTCATTAAGTGATAATATGTTGTGTTTACAGCTTGTTGCGCTGCCCCCAGTGGCCACATAATTTAATGAATGCAGGTTTATGGTCCACCATCCATCCACTAAACTTTCCTGCTTTCCTTTATTGTCTATTGTCTCTGCTGCTCTCACTCTTTCAGTTGTCCCTTCATCTCCTCTCATACTGCCTTTCATTCCTCATATTCCGATGTGAATCCTCTCACCGTCTCAAACACGGCGTAGTCCTCTCCGTAGTTGGCTCCAGGCACCAGGCCTGGCCCACCAACCAGCCCGGCACACACATTGCTCACGATGTTGCCGTACAGGTTGGGCATGACCATCACGTCGAACTGCTGGGGCCTGGAAACCAGCTAACACACACATGTATCATGCGACTGTAGAAAATCTTTGTATTTGAAACATGCTCCATTCAGCTTTTACTGTCTGACAGAAATGAGGCACCACACAAGGAAATGAGCAGCGTGGCGGCGTACAGACACGACGTAGCTACCTGCATGGTCGTGTTGTCCACAATCATGCTGTCGAAGGTGATTTCAGGGTAACCGCTGGCAACCTCTTCACAGCACTCCAGGAAGAGGCCATCACCCAACTTCCTGCTCCAACAAATGAACACACGCTAGGATGTATCATGTGTTTTATAGAGAGCGAGAAAACAAATTTTTAAAAAAGGGATAAAGCGTCAGAAACGTCGGCAGAAACAGACATGATGTTAGCTTTGTGTACAGCAGTGACTCGTCGGCGTCCTTTAGCCCGAGCGGTCCTGAAAGCGTAGTCGGCGATGCGTAAAGATTTGGTCCTGGTGATGATCTTCAGACATTCAACAACGCCCGGTACATTCTGCAGAGACAGAGGGAGAAACATGGAGGCTGGATTTGTTATGATTTTTTTTTTGAGCTGCATGTATTTCCCCACGACACACACACGCACACACACACACACACCTCGTGCTCCAGGCTGCTGTACTCTCCCTCTGTGTTCTCCCTGATGATCATGATGTCGACGTCTCTGTGGCGTGTCCTCACGCCTGGCAGGGACTGGCAGTGCATCACGTTGGCATACAGATCCAGAGTGGTGCTGCAGAGAGAGAGGAACAGGAGGAACGACGGAGACAGACGGATGCAATATGAGAACACAAAGAGCCGAAGCTCAGGACCGAACACTTCAACACCTCTGCTGCACATCGAGGCTATAGCTGAGACTGTTGTTGTTTAACACTGGCGACTTTAAGATTAGATGATTAGACGATTAAAGATGGTGGTCTTACCGGAGCAGGCTGTTTCTGGACTTGTAGGATGGTGGCAAGTTGTGGTTGGTCTCAATGTTACCTGGATAAACGAACAAAGTTACACCTAAAGAACGATAGATAACAGCAGAATATCCAGAGTTTCTTTTTCAAACATGATACATTTTGAGTTACACTGCTGAAATCGTCACAGAGCTTTTCATTTGATTCTGAACCGGTTGTGATGAAATACTAACGCGCTAAATGTGTTTTTTTTCATGTCACCTGCAATGTATCACAATTAAACGTCACCGTCAATGTGAAAGTGACAGGTAAACACTTTGAATTAAGACGTGGTTCTGGGCAGGGATCGACCGTTATAGTAACAAAGTGCATTTTAGTACTAAGTACTATACTTGAGTACAATTTTGAGGTACTTCTATTTTTGATATATTTTTACTCCACTACATTTACTTGATAACTTTAGTTGTTAGTTACTTTTTACATTCAGATTATTAATACAAAATACAAATGCTATCATATATTACTGCTATTATGAACAATTATTTTAAAATGAATGTGTTTTATCTGCAGTCGGACAAAAAAAACGATACCGATAATTGTAAAAATGCTGAATATCGTCTCCGATGATTGGCCAGGCCGTTAATCGGTCTATCCCTTGTTCTGAGGAGGGCAATGACAGTACGACAAACATTCATGGTCTCCAGGGGATGAAGTACTCAGTGCAGTGAGTTGATTTGTGTTTTTGTTGTAAAATGTCTAAACTGTTGAATGGATTGCCATGAAACTCAAACATTCATGTCCCTCTCAGAACTAATAGTAATAGCACTGGTGATCTCATAACTGTACATCTAGCGCCATCATCAGGTCAAAATTTGAATTTGTCCAATACTTTCACCAAATACCTCCACTACAGTCATCTCCATCAGCCTCAGCTGAACTGAACAACGTTAGCATGCTGGAGCATGCCACATTCACCCATTCACACACTGATGGCTGCTCATCAGAAGGAATACAGCTCTTCCTATCTTAAGCACCCCACAATATTTCTATGCTCAGCCATTCACACATAGACTCGCACACAGATGGAACAGCCATCTGCGTTAGTTTTTGCTGGATGCACCTAATAAACTGCCGCAGAGTCTAATTATATTCATCGTGGTTATTTTCTGACTTACATGTACATATGCAGATTTTCCGGGGCCTTGCGGGAACGTGTTTCAACACACACTCAGAGACACATGCACATATAAGACACTTACCTTTTAGTGCAACTCCATTGCGTCGTATAGCCATTATGGCATTATTGATGTCATCCTCTGAGGCCATGGTTGAGTCCACATTGACCACTTCAAAGTCCACTGGCACGCAGCAGAAGCTGATAATAAAAACAGATGGAGATCACTTCAGTGTGACAGAGCGGAGTCATTTAGTGACTATGAGTCGACATGACCTGTGTGTGTGTGTGTGTGTGTGTGTGTGCAGGATGTGTGAATTCTCACCGGAATAGTTCACGCACGTGGTTGGCCAGCTCTGGTCCGATACCATCTCCTGGAATGAGAGTCACAGTGTGCCTGCCTCCATACTGCGCTGGTGGAGGCTGTAATGAATGTACATACACAAACACAGAGAGTCAATCTCCTCTCCACAAACCCAACAGACACATCCACTACAAAACTACTGAGAAGACTCTACGCTATTGGTGAGACAGCTGCACAGACTTGCAATCTTTTGGCTATGCTTATAACCTCGAATACACAACTTATGCTACACCACTGTCTGTGTGTGTCATAAGCAGCCATACTCACTATGGTCTGGCGTGGGTGGATGGAAGAAGGAGGGATTCAGAACGGAGGAGAGAAAACAGGGAGGTTAGTGAGACAAAGAAGAGGGGGAAGACACACGTTGACCAGCAGCTTCCTGGTGGCATCACGAGCACACTGATGAGACAAAACGGCATCGTGGACATAAAGACATGTGGACATGTTTGATCTTTGTTTTAAGGAATTCCCTGTGGGGTATAACAGTGGGGTTCAGGGTTAGGAAGGTCAAAAGGTAAACCATAGTGTGTTGCTGTTAAATCCTCATAAATCACAGCTACCACTAAATGCATTTTTGTATCCTCAATAACTTACAGTGTAAGTGGACTTGTGTCTCTGATTGCATGAAGCTGCACCAATAACCTGTGAATACATAGAAAAGGTGGTTATTTGCAGAAAAGATATAAATTGAAATCACAAGCCAAGTTTAGTCCTTCTTGATTGATTTGATAAGATTATGTTGTCACTACTGTTAGGAACTTACAGTAATGTTGTGGCAGTCAAAGTGAGATTAGGGCACCAAATAAGAAACATTTTCATCATCAATTAATCTGTTGATTATTTTCTCAATTAATTGATTGAATGTATGGTCTAAAAATGTCAGGAAAAAGGTGTAAAATGCCCATCACTATTTCCCAGAGTCCCACGTTGACATATTCATTCATTCATTCATTGTAAAAAATAGCCCAAACTTAAATGAACTCAGTTTATGGTCATAGAAAACTAAGTAAACCAGCAAATATTCACATTTGAGGTGCTGGATCCAGAGTATGCTTTATTCATAAAAGCATTTTATTTAAAAAAAAAAAAATTGGTTATGAAAATTATGGTCAATTAATTTTGTGTTGTACAACTTAATCAGCTGTTTCAGCTCAGTGAGTTCATATTTGACAGAGGTCTTATTCAAGTTGTTCTGGTGGGGGGCGGGGGTCAGAGACCTGTCATAAATACAGCTAATGTTTTTATCTACAATACGTCCCTGTGGTAAATAAAACCATGTGTTTCCATGGTGTTTCAAGAAAATGTGGTTAAGTGCCCTAAAAATGGAGAAAACTGGATGCACTCCGCTCTATGGTGACACAAGTCTATCATGTCAATCCTTTGTCAGCCTGTCAAAGTCTACATTAAACTTTTATGGTCACTAAATTCATATTATGTAAGTTTTGTTGTGGAATTTGAGTCGCAATTTTCATTTCAGTCCTTTTCGGTGGGGAGAAGTTGTTAACTGGCAACAATTGGAGGAAGTGCTGTTGTGTCAACGTTACTGTTTGAATAATTTATAACTCGGCAGGGAGCAGTTTAAAAGAGTCCAATTACAGCCTTATCTCGCTTGACAGAAATAGAGGAACGCTGCCCAAGAAGTAGTAAACGTTCTCTGCAGGGATTTCCGGCTGACATCAAGTTGACAGCAAACAAGAGTGGTGCTGAAAGGACAGCGACATACACCAAGCTAGCTCAGTTAGCCAACTAACCAACCAACCAACCGTTAATCGGCTTAGCTACAGCTCACCGCAGTTCTGGCAAAAAAAATAACTGGTAACATTAAACCACTTGAAATGTCAAAACAAAGTCTGTTTGTGAACTCAGGGACGGCTCCTACCCTGGCCAACTGGTTGCTGAACACGGGCTTCAGGGCTCCGGACAGGGACCGCACAGCACGGGCCGTCATGTTCTCTCTCACCGCGGGTGGCTGGACGACACGGGGGCGGGGGCGTGCTGCGCGCTCACCGTTCATCTAGTTTTCAGTCACTCTCTCACACACGACACCCCCTCAACCACACACACCTTCACTCATCCATAAAGCCAAAACATAGTTTTTTATCGGAGAGGATGGGGGGTGGGGATACAGACACGAGCACAGTGAAGTTGCAGTCCTTTAAACTAGCTTCTTGTCGCCATGGCCACTCTGGGACCGGTGCCCTCCCCGTTTTTCCCAAAGCACTTTTCCTCCGAGAGCACTGAGCTGGACCACCGGGGGGCGACAAACACACAGAGATTTAGCATGAACGGGACAGCGCCATTCTACCTGTTACACCTCTCAGTGATTTCACCAAGTACTGACTGATTCGTGTTTTTTTGTTTTTTTTTTTAATTCACTGGTTTCCATTACTTATATTTCCAACATCACTGCTGAAATATTTGTTAAGTACTTCTATAAGGAAGAGACTGTAACATCAGCATCGGCCTACCACAACAGAAGTCAGCTAGCGTTATTATGAATATTTACGTGTTGATATAACAGCATTCCGGATGGACAACGGATAAATATAACGGTGTTTTGTACTTGAATCACTTGTGTGCCACTTGGAGAAATTCTGTTCTCCAGCTTTTATCCTCGTTCAACCGTCGGTATCGTTATGCTGGTAAGTGTAGTTTTTTACTGTTTCTCATACCGGTATTCCTAGTTGGACGTGATATGGTTATTAGACTACATTTCCCAGCTTCCCCGCGGCCGCGCCTCCTCCCTCCACTCCCTCCGCCTTCCCTCCCACTCCACTGGGCCGCGAGGAAGTCGCAAGATGGCTGATGTCGCTTGGAAGTAATGTTCCCCTCTGCAACATGAAGCCGTGAGTGTGGAAGAAAGCGAGGGAGGCACCATCGGGCTTTTATTTTTCTTTTCTTTTAGTTACTTTTCTTTTATTTCGTCAAACATTCATCTCATTCCGCGTCGTGTCTACCCCGGACTTGTCTTCGGGAGTTGACGCGTCAAATCACGCCGGGGACCCCTGCCAGGAGCTAACAGCTAGCCACACAGTTAGCAAATGTTAGTACAGCTAGCCAGTCAGCCAGACACACGGCTTGTTAGTTTGTTTTAATGATAATTCTGACATCTGCAAGCCAACAAGCTTCGCCACACACGTGCTGATATTTGCCCGATGAAGTGCAGAATAAATGTCATATATTTTAGCTGTCGGATAGAAATAAAGATTTTGCAAGCGGCTCGATTTAACATCATGTCCGCGAACTGGTCATCCAGCCTGTGGATTGCTAACTAATGCGCAGTATTGCATTTGTTTCATGTGCTCAAACCAGTGGGACAATTGTTTTGTAGGCATTTCTCAATATTATCGACCACCTTCCTGCATTTCCGTCATCTGCTGCCAACTACATTTTTGAAGCTGGTTATGTTAACGCCAAATTATGGGAGCAGGAAAAAATGTTGAACTTTTTCTGGTTGTAGGTAGCTACACTGGCCTTGCTGGCATCTAACCAAAAATCCACAGGGATGGACAATAAACTGGGCAGCCACGACCAAAACTGAGAAATTGGCATTTCGATATATCGGAATAAGTAACGCTAGCTGACACACTTGTGCAGCGGTGCATGGTGACTCATTTCACTCGTCTGGGTGACAGATAAGTTGCTTTGCAGGTTTAACTTAAGTACAGTTAGTCACTACATCGGAGACTAGTTAGCTTGCCTGAAGTGCATAGCTAGCTACAGTCTCGACCCACATCACATTACAAACACGGCGTACAGAACGTATTCAGAGCCCACTCCCGGCCAGACACACAGGCTCAACAACACCGTCATGGGAGTGCAGGGTTTTCAAGAGTATTTAGAGAAGCGGTGTCCCGGGGCCGCAGTCCCGGTGGACCTCCTAAAGCTTGCCCGTACCGCGGCCCGCCAGCCCCCTCACCACCATCACCCACACCACCACCACCCACATCACCCCGGGCCCATGCCTCCCCCGCCCCCGCCTGCCAGGATCCTAATCGACGCTGATTCCGGCCTGCAGCGCCTCTACGGCGGCTACCAGACGGACTGGGTGTGCGGGGGCGAGTGGAACGCCATGCTAGGCTACCTGGCTGCCCTGTCACAGGCGTGTCTGTACCAAGGTGGCCTGGAGCTGGTCGTGGTTTTCAACGGCACATTGGGGAAGGAGCGCTGGCCCGAGTGGGCGCGGCGAGCTCAGGGCCAGCGACAGACTGCACAGCTGATAGTCAACCACGTCGGCAGCAAGGCCACCCCGCCTCCACGGGCATGGTTCCTGCCCCCGGCCTGCCTCAGCCACTGCGTCCGCCTCGCCATGTTCCGCTTCCGAGTGCGGGTGAGCAAAGTGTGATGTTTGTGGTCATATGGAGTGCCGTTCATTTAACACTTGTCCCTTTCTTGTTGCACGCCCATGTATCAGCTTACATCATCCAGCGCTGTTTTAACTCCTTTCAGTTGCTTAGCAAGTGTCAACCTGGAATTTTGTGCTTTAATAATATACACAAACAGGCCTGATCTGACAGGCGGGCTGTGTTACTCTGTCTGTTTCTAGCAGCATAGATTTGCCTCTAGCTGATGCCTGTAGCGGGCCTGCTCTGCTCTCTTGGATGTATTTGGGATGGTTTATTGGGAGGAGGAGTGTCTCCAGTGCAACAGATTTTTTTTTTTTAGCTATATGAAGCGATGGCTGCTGGCTAAACCAGTCTGTGCATCTTTATTCAAGGGGGGTTGGAAACAATTGTACTACATGACCTAATCTAACCTATATATTACATAACATGAACTCAGTGAACCTGTCATAGATTGTTGAACAACTGCTGAGTGGATAGACTATTTATAGGTCCCTGCTAACTGACAGTGGTGCTTGTAATGACTTATTTTGTGCATTTAAATTGTTTGGCGATTGAGAATATTCACTGATCTGTTAGCACAATAGTATTTGCTATAATTATAGATTAAGGATATACTATATCTGCCTTTCTCTACTCTCTCTAAAATACAGTAAGGTGAAATAAAGACTGTGTCATCCAAGTCTCCAAAGCAGACATCTTGTAGGGCAAAGAATAACTTAACATGATTTGTGTGAAAAAGGAAATGTGAGTCATAACGTTATGTTGAGGCGTGCCATAAATGCAGCTAAACCGCTGATTGCCTCTCAGGGTTCCCTCCTGTCAACTTTTCCTGGCTGTCTCTTTTTGCCTTTGAGCTGCCTTCCCATCAACTCGCATGATCGTATTAAAAAACACAATGCCACAGTGTGTGAGAGAATGCTAGTCAGAATAGAAAAATCCCACCCACATTACAGTACAACACGTTCTGATGCTCCTGCATGTACAGCATCATTACTCACAGTTCCCATGTGTACATACTTTATTCCTTCGTGTATTCTGGAAAACACTCCTATTTCTGCAGATTCAAGTATCTCACCTCTGTCATTGTGCAGCAAATGGTTTGGTGTCCCACTCAGCTTTACATGTACTGGATGAATGTTTAGTCTATTTGGAATGATTGCACATATACAATTCTGGTTGAAATTGGTTATTGGTTTGAGTTCTATTATTGGCGAGTGACACAAGGAAAAGAAGAAGTCTGTCATGAAAAGGTTTCCTCGTAATCAGCCTTCCCCATGTTGCATTTGTTTTAAGACAGAGGTTTGCTTACCAGCCCGTTAAATATATGTTTAATTAAGTAATGTAATGTATAATTATGTATTTTTCACACTGATTAACACTGACGTTGATTAACAAGATTAACATAACAATTCTGGCATAATTGTGAAGCTCACCCGCTCTGTCTGTGGCATAACACCTCACCCTCCAGTTGGGCTCTGAAGCAATTATGTTGCCCTACATCCAGGTATCTTCATCACCACCAGTGTTTTGGAACTGACTGGTGCAGCATAATTTTTCCACATGTGTCTTTTTTGCAAGCAACCAATTTATTAATTGTCCTCATGGGCCGTTCACCCCCAAAAAAATGAAAATTCAGTCATCTTCTCGGCTCGGCTATGCCGGTGAAAAGTCAGGTGAAGTTTCTTTGTCCACAAAACATTTCTGTAGCTTCACAGCAAAACAGCTTAGCAGCGTTCTCCTAAACAACTGAAGAAGATGGAGACTTGTTTTAAAACGTAAAGAAGCAACTGAAAAAAACAAAACATAAGATAAGTCCATACAGCTCTTCTGACGTCTGTCTGGAAGCCCCAAGGTCCCAAATGGATTTGAAAAGATGTTATTTACACACTTTTTTTAAAGCCAAATTTCAGCTCACGAAAGGGTGTAAATCAATTTGGGATCTTGGGATTTCTGGAAACCATTTTTTCCCCTGCTTTTTAAAATGACAAATACTTAAGTTTAGGAAAATGCTGCAACGTTGTTTGCTGTGAAGCTCAAGAAATATTTGTGGATGAAGAAACTTCACCCAACATTCCATCGGCTGGTCGTCTCTGATCTCTAAGCTCATCATTAATAGCTCATATACTCCAGGGACTGCTAGCATGGTAGCTGATCAGTTTCATCAACACTAGTACATCTTCTACCCTGTAAGATATGTTTCACAGTCTTTGTGAGATTATACAGCTAAACTAATGATTATCTCAATTATAAATTGATCTGCCAGTACAGTGAAAAGCAGGTTCAGATTAGTTTTCTATCAGTAGACTAATCCATTAATCAACTAATCATTGCAGCTCTGAACTACTGTGCTGCTTTTACTTGAAACATGACAACAAAAACACAGTCAAAATCTGACACCTGGCAAACCAGATTACTTCTAGTAGGATGTAAACTGTTTCAAAAGGAGGTGCCATGTTTCAGACCCCATCCAGGGCATGTGTTTTCATGACACAGCAGACTGAGTTTGTCCACTCTGCATCCACAGGTTGTACAGACTTTGGAGGACCACCACCAGGAAGTGCTGTCTCTCTACAGGGACTTTGGATTTGCAGGCCTGATTGCTCAGGATTCTGAGTTTGCCCTCTGCAACGTACCCGCCTACTTCTCCTCACACGCGCTCAAACTGAGCTGGAACGGCAAGAACCTGACCACACACCAGTACCTGCTGTCTGAGGCCGCCAGGCAGCTTGGGCTCAAGACACAGCACCTGCCATGCTTCGCTGCTCTGCTGGGTGAGAAGCAGCACACATCAAACATGTATCCCACATTTCTCTATGACGCTCTATCAGTGGAACACACACCCCTACCTGAGAGTTGTACCTCTCTTTGTCTGTCGTCCTTGTTCGTTGAGACAACAATCATCTGAAAGAGTTTCTGTCCTGCAGGAAATCATATTCTGCCTGATGAGGACCTGGCTGCCTTCCACTGGAGTCTGCTGGGACCAGAACACCCACTTGCTTCTCTCAAGGTACAGTATGTTTCGAAGTCCAAAGTTCTTGTGCAAACCATAGCTTAATCTAACAAACTACTAGTTGTATTAATCATGATGTGAGCCCTGATTTAGCTCAAAATGAAACAGAAGCAGACTTTTACTTGGGACAGGCTTTTAGTTCTAATTTCCCCTCTCTATGCTGCTGCGCCGGTGATAGCTGTGGCCGGAGGCATTATGTTTTTTGGTTGTCTGTCCCGCCCATTCTTGTGAACATAATATCTCAAGAACGCCTTAATGGAATTTCTTCAAATTTGGCACAAACATTCATTTGCACTCAAGGATGAACTGATTAGATTTTGGTGGTCAGATATCAAAGATCAAGGTCACTGTGACCTATTAATACATTCGTAGTCATAACTCAAGAATTAATACGTGAATTATGTCAAACTTTCACCCAAACTGTGATGATTGTTTAGATCTTCTGTGCTGCTGGCTTCAACATGTGTGTGAAGAATCCATATTTCAGAATTTAGGCAAACAACCTCGAGGTGGTAATTGTAGTTTATATTATCAATCTTATAGAAAACCCTCCCCTCTCCTTTACTGTGTTAATTTGGTGTTGCTGAGTGCTGCTCTTTCACAATAACATCCTTACAGTGGTTTTTGGGCATAATAATTTACCATCAGTAGAAGGTTTTTATTGTAAAACAGCTGCAGGAGATGTTGACATTTATCAATGACATCTTAAAATCATGAAATTGATAGAAATGAAAGGAATTAAAAAATCAGTGATAGGAAGTAAATATAATCCATTTAGAGGGACAAAATAACATCCAGATAATTATAAAATGACAATCACACAGAATAACAAAGTAGTTGATATTTGTTTCATAGCGAATCTGATGAAGCAACATGCACAACGCATATTTTGCTCCTTGTCTCATGTAAACTGTTAATAAAATAGTTTAAAATCGTACCCTGGTGTTACCCTGCGCTAGCTGTCAGCCAGGAGAGCAGCACTACTGTGCACGGGGCATCTTTTGTTCTTTTAATTGACATTTGTCTTCAGGATGTGTTATCATTTCCACACACGTCTGCACGACACGTGAAATATAAAATTAATTCAATATGTGGTGCAGACAGATTGGACCATTAACTGTGTGCACAAATTGACACTGTCAGTTGTCTTTGTCAATGATAATTCCTGAACAATTTGAGTTTGTTTACAGGGCAGCACACAGGACCGTGAAGGCACGTTGTGCAGAGCTCAAGCATGTTGACCATGTTCTTAAATCCTGTATTCTTTAGACTAAATGTTGTCACAACACTGTGGGCAGAAGGTCTTCCCTTCCAGTCTGTTTTTATCTCGTTATGCTAATCAACACATTCAGGTGATGGCGTCATAAGTGACGTGTTTGAAGTATTTCCACAGACAAACCCCGACTTCAGTTGAACAATGTCGGCACACAGTTTGACACCAATCTTCATCCATTTTCGCTGTGACCCATAATTGCTCCCATACAGTGGAGCAGTGACACTACATGAGCTTGATTAATCGTGGTAAGCTGACTGGCATGCTGATAAACAGCTGGTGCACCGCCAAAATATTCTGGGTAAAACTCTAAAATGTCTGTTCTGCATGTCCAAGCACGTGAACATGAACAGACTGTTTTAAAAGTAAGTGTTCGGGTCACAGGGCGTACCAAACCAGACTGAAGGTCCTGTTGTGCGTGGTTTGGGATGAATATACTGTTACAGAACATGTCATGTGACATATGTCAGTATTTTAATTGGGAGCTTTGATCCATTCGTATAAAATACACACTTGATGAGTACTGGCCTGCAACATCAAAGGGAGTTTTCTCATCTATTAAGACCTTACAGATGAATGAAATGTTTTAAGGGATGGTTCAGTTCTTTTGAAGTGGTGTTATATGAGGTACTACTTATCCAAAGTCAGTGTATCACCCACAGTAGAAGCAGACAGTAGCACCAGCACGGAGGCTAAGCTATGTACGCTATATTTGGACTATTTTCAGTGCTGCTTCTCCAAACTACTTCTACTTCAAATGCCTGACGTGAAGGCATCCTCCCAATGTTATCTCTCAAATGTGTCAACAGTGGCTGCAAGGGAATATTTGAATACCCAAATTTTCTCTTTGCATCGAACGCATCATTGAGACCAAAAAATTTAAAGAGTTTGTCTTGTCTAAAGGTCTGATTAAACCCATTTGGTTATATGATATATAGCACATGCCTTGTGTAATGTTATCATCTTTGTTAATGGAACATCTCCAAAAATCTGCAAAAGGCCGTCTGTGTAATTTGAGTGACCCAGTCCATTGGTTAGACCAATGCTTTTTCAAGACTGGATGACCTTTAGTACTGCCTTTTTGTCTGTGGCCTAATTGATCATCTAATAAGACAGCTGTACAATAAGTTGTAATATGTTTTTGTTTATTTATTAAATAAAAAGCTAAATAATGCAGATTATGTGACTCTTTCGTGGTGTTACTCCCCAGCTAACCGGCTATATGTGGATTAAAAGTGTACTGTACCTTTGCTGTGTCAGGTGCGAGCCCATCAGTTGGTGCTGCCGCCCTGCGAGGTGGTGATCAAGGCCGTCTCAGAGTACGTCTCCTCCATCAAAGACCTGGGAAACCTCGACGCCATCGCCAGAGATGTCTTCAAACAGTCACAGGTAGGTCATGTCTACACAGCCCTTTTCAGTGACCATTACTGATTATTCTTTGTCAACCACTTTATGGGGTTTAATTTTATGAAATAAGTTTAATATGAAATAAATTTGCCTCTCAAAATGTGAAATAAATGTGTGACTCAGGATAGTGAAGACCTTGGTCAGACCTCGTACATCAGTGCTAAATCATAGAATTACACCACACCTTCATATAAATCCATGTTTAACAGGATTGTCGAGTTTATTGAATGAAGCCGCTGCAATGTTTACAGTGTTGATTACACATAAAAAATAAGTTTGCAAATTCTGGAAGTCAATTATAAAACTCTGTCAATCATTTTGAGACCTTCCATAGAGGAAGTAGGTTTGGAGTTCAGTAGCATTATATCAAATCTGCATCTTTATTCCTATTAAATCTATTTATAAACCATATGTGTGGTCACTGCTCTGTGACATTTGTTGATTCTGTCCAATCGAAGGTTGTAATGGTATGTCAGGTTTTCCTACATATTCATTTATTTGTGGTGGTGGAGAATTTTTGGTTGAACAAATGTTTTATCAGAATATCACAAAATATTTTCTGACAGACGTGATATAAACTTGAAATATAGATTTTTTTCCACAACACTCATAAGATAAGTAAGAACGGTACCCTGCTGCAAGCCTAATCCAATCTCATTTGTCCTCTTGCTGTCAGGGAAAGTTTGCTTCATTTGATGGCTGAGCTAAAACGGCAGCATATTAGTTGATTGATCAAAAATTAATCAGTTTTGTGATTTTTTTTATATTGATTGTTTTTGCTGTTTAATTTTCAATGCAGTCCTTCTCAAATCTAAGGATTTTATGTTTTTCTTTGTCATATAAGACAAATCTTTTTGGGTGTTGGACTGGTTTGATAAAACAAGCAAGATGAAGTCAGTAATATTAATACTTTATCAGCCGATGTCAACTCAATGAATAACTGCTTTAACTGTTACTCGGCACTTTTCACTGACATAATCCCAGCATGGTATGTAGTCAACATACACCGATCAGACACGACTCTAAAACCACTGACAGATGAAGTGAATGACATTGATCATGGCTACAGTACAATGTTCTAGTGGAAAACCCTGGGTCCTGGTGCCATGGGGAGGTGGGCTTGATCTGCAAGGGTGTTTGGGTGGATGGTTTGTGTTAATTGGCATCCACATGAATGCCAGGATCCAGGGTTTCCCAGCAGAATATTGCTCTGTAGCGAGATGATCAGTGTTATTCACTTCAACCGTCAGTGGTTTTAATGTTGTAGCTGATCTGTGTAATAGTTTGTTTCCTTGCTTTCCAGTCTCGTATGGAGGACAAGGTGGAGCGTTTCAAGAAAGCGGTGGAGTATTTCTCAGCTGCCTCCAAACCACGCTCGCCAAACATGGGGCCCCCCTCGTTCATCTGTGAGTAGTAAACTGCTTTGGAAACAAGTTGGAACCAGTAGCCAACATCATTATGTAATCTTTTTTTTTTCCTTATTAAAAATGTATTTATGAATTAAAAAAAGATAATTCATACCCTTGATATTTTTTTGTCTCTCCCTGCTCTAGTACCTGGGTTTGGACCTAATCCATTTGGGGGACCACCTGGCCACATGGGACCGATGCAGCCTGGAAAGAATCAGGTAGATTTCCTTATCTTGGTAATCCTTCGTCCTCTTTGATGTGTGTGTAATCTGTTCTCTGTTCCACGTGAATCTGCATGTAGCAGAGTGGATTAAGTTTTTTTGCTCTCTGAAATCCCTTTGTGGCATGTGCTCATTTAGGGGAAAACTGGCTGAAGGGTGGGGGGGTTGCAGTCCTTTCCATCCTAAATCCTCCCACCAGCCTTGATTAGATGCTTCTAGCTTGATCTGACATTAAATAGGACAGTATTAGTCCCCTTCCCTGAGACATCTTCTCCTCTCCTCTCCTCTCCTCTCCGTCCAACCACAGTTCCCACCTCCCCAGGTTCCAGGGCTAAAGCCACCCTATCAAAATGCTCCATATGGACCTGGCTCCACCCCTCTGTTCCAGAACCCACCGCTGCCGTCCCAAGACTGCAACGATTCACTCACGAGCAAGATGGGCTTCTCTGATTGGTCAGCTCCATATGATTCTGCTCAGGGGGGAAGTCGATTACCCAATCATCACACCAGCACTCAGTCTGGTCCCTCTCCGTCTCCCTCCTCGTCATCAGATGGAGATGAACCCAACGACAACAACGCAAAGTAAGACACAGGAAAGTTTACTCTCTTTAGTGAACTGTTTGCTCCCTAATTAGATTTATGTGAAAGGGGGACTTTTAGGTGGAGCAAAGCACTTTACATAACACATGTTTTGACTAATCACAAGGAGAGCTTAGCATTCATGCTATGTTGGCAGCTTACACACAACAGTAGTGGCCATAAGGAAGAACGGTAAATGACTTGTGCTCAAATATTTGTGGCAATTGTGACAACAAATATAGAATACCACTGTATGTTATTGTCAATTCAGGTTGCAACTTTATCAGCCGACACTGACCATCATCTTTGAATATCAGATGCCAGTGGCGACGTCATACAGCTGTAACATTAGCGTTATTTCCCGGAGTAACTTGATGACAGGCCAACATGAAACCTGTCTGGTTAAGTGCTCTCTGCAAGCACTCGGCCAAAGATTATTTGTGAGGCAAGAACCACTGTTTGTGCAGTCGCAGCCAGTCTAACAGAGTGGTCCCTCTTCTCTGTAGCAGATCAGTTCACGCCAGTTTCAGTATGAGTCTTCATTCTCCCAGTTAAACTTTCATTCGTATCGTATCAATAATTTATGCCTACAGACATCTACATTTGGATCAAGTAGCTCGTAAAATTTGGGTGCCAAATTTAGTAGGCTACACCTGTATTTAATGTGTCGATGCATGAAAATAACATGAAGGTAAACATAAATAACGGAGTTAACTCAGATATTACACGTGTGATTTTGACGTTTTTGTCACTTCCCATGCTTTGTTGACTAATCAGTCTTCCAAAAATAATCTGTTAAAGTCTGAATAGGGACACCTTGAACTTGTAGAGTGTGTTGAATTTCTGAATGGCTTATATTACGGTAATAGCAACCGTTGAAACAAAGTGAGCATCTACACATCTCAGGGAGAGGTGTGTTTGAGTAAATGCTTTCTCTGCAGAAGCTTGGTGTAAAAACACGCACACACCATGATTACCAGGCCAGGATGCCTAAACACTCCCATAATCCCTTTCTTCCAGCCATTTGACGGACAAGCCCTCTCGGTGGGAGGATCCTGCTGGAAGGGGGGGCTCGGCCTCTGGAGACGGTTCCCAAGGCAACGGGAGCGGGTCAAACATTCCGTCACTGTTGTCTATGGCGACACGGAGTCACATGGACATAACCACACCCCCTCTGCCTCAGGTTGGTGTCCATCAGAGATAAAAACAAACATATTTTCAAACCTGATAACGCAGCCCAGGTGTAGTTTGTGTGTGAAAGTTGCATTTCTTTCTTTTTAGGTCAGTGCTGAGGTTCTTCGTGTAGCCGAGCACAGACACAGAAGAGGGCTGATGTACCCCCAGATTTTCCACATATTGACCAAGGTAAACAGTTTTCCTCACTTAACTTACACTCATGTTTTATTTGTCTCTGCAAGCATGTTTTCAATCTTTCCAAGTCACCTTTTTTAGTTAAACCAGTGTTTAAGCGTCCTCCCTTTAATCTCCTTTCTTCTCCCTCTATCCACCGCACCCCTCAGGGAGAGATGAAGATGCCAGTGTGTATAGAGGATGAGTGTAACTCTGAGCTGCCTCCTGCCTCTCTGCTGTTCCGTGCTGCCAGACAGTATGCATACGGCGTCCTCTTCAGTCTGGCTGAAACACACCGCCGCCTGGAGAGGCTCGCTCTCCGCAAGAGGGCTCCCCTTGAAGGTAGGACCTGAGGAGAAAGATTGATCAATGTTGATTATATGGACTATATATAATCACATTTATTCCTAGATTTGTGTCAGGGAATCAAGCCAGTTTTACACAGATGTACAATATAGAGCTAACTGTTAGACATTTTTTTCCCGTTTGTGTGGGGTTGTTAAGAGAATACCTTGGAATCAGGTTGGTGTTTTGTCCTCTGGGGAGCCAATTAACTTCAACATCCATGTTTGTTTTTTATTTTTAGATCACAATGTGTGTCAGCTGGTTAATTAGCTATTGTGGCCAAATTCTTTTCGGGAAACTTGGTTATTTTGTCATATAAATCTAGAATATGGTGACATATGATGATTATTAACTTTTAGGCAGCCCCGCAGGCTCTGTGGTCTCTGAATATTTTATAACTGAACTAACTGAGCAGGAAAGAGCGTTTTACTTTCTCTGATTGACTGGGGAAATCAGATTTTTTTCACATTGTAGATGATGAACGAAGGCATTAAAACATGAGTGAAACGGGTAAAACATGAGGCTCAAATAGGATGATACAGGAGTTTAGTGTGGGGCTGCTGCAAAATATCTATGAATGAAATAAAAACATGAACCACAAGAACAGGACACTAATAGACCGTCTGGTAACTAGGAATCAGTTTGCAACATTTTGCAGCAACATAAGACTAATATCACAACAGTGATATATATGAGCCTGCACTAAAACACCTGTTTCACTGTCTGAAATGAATTGATGGTACCAATGTAGCGTCTTTTGAACCAAACCACGTATGTGTTCACAGCAACGCACACGTCTTGTCTCTGTGTTGCAGTTCCTCCAGTGATTGTCAAAGAGTGGAGCAGCGGTAAAGCCAAGTCCGCCCTGACTCCAGAGCTGGTTCCGGCACTGTGTTTCCGGGAGTGGACCTGTCCCAATCTGCGGCGGCTGTGGTTGGGTCGCGCAAGTGAAGACCGCTCCAGGAGAACCAGGGCCTTCCTGGCCTGCCTGCGCTCGGACTGCCCAGCCCTCCTCAACCCAGCACAGGTCCCACAACATCTGCTGCTCATGTGCTGCGTGCTCAGGTACGACGCGCTCTACATCACTGCTGTTCAGTTAGCTAAAATATGTGCTTGTATTGGGCTTTACAACGTGTGAGCAGCAAGTCAGTGAGAGCCATTCACTGAGGGGGTGTGTATGCTCAGTTGTCTTCACGATGCACTACAGCTGAAATCATTTTCCAATAAATTATTCAATCGATAGGAATTTGATGGGTGACTATTTTTAATATCGACTAATAGGTTAAAGAACCATCTGAATTTTACACACTGGACCTTTAAGTGACCTTGAAATTCTCCTTGAACCCTCTCTCCCAGAATATTTAAAAACTGTAGGAGGTCTTGTGGCTCTGCAGTGTGTGACATGGAGGGTCAGGGGACATGGGGGAGACTGACCACCCCTCAGTGTAGCATGCGTAGCATCGCAGAGCTGGTAGTCAGAGCTAACCAGCTATGAGAAGCTACTATCAGACTCTGATTGACAATCATTCTGAAGCAAATTTGTTGCCTTTTGAGAGAGTCGGTTTGTGGATACCTGTGTGGTTTTCAGTGCAGTTAGGAGCAGCTCTGTGTTCCTGTTCTGAAGCGAGTTTTGTTTTCCGTCTCTCGCAGGTATATGATGCAGTGGCCTGGGGGAAGGATCCTCCAGAGACATGAACTAGATGCATTTCTGGCTCAGGCTGTTTCCAGCCAGCTCTACGAACCCGACCAGCTTCAGGAGCTCAAGGTAAGACCTCACTCCCTCATCAGATAATCATTGATCAGAATGCCGATGTTTCTACACACATTTCACATTTTATTTCTAGTTTCCTTGTTTTGCTCCTGATTTTGTCCCTTTGTGCATTTTTGAGACTATCCTCAAACTCTGATACAGATGCTGGGTATGAAAATCTTACTACACTTCTTTTTGGTGTTCCAAGTAAAATTCTTCTCTTATTCATCAAGACGAGATGTGATGCGTGTGCCCACACACCATGTGTTCAGGACCTCACGATTCACAACTCCTCTACTCCTCGTGTCTGTGCTGCCTACACCTTAAATATGCTGTAATATTACGTGTGTGTGTGTGTGTGTCTGTTAGGTGGAGAAGGTGGATGCCCGCGGCGTGCAACTGGCTTCTCTCTTTATGGCCGGCGTCGACACAGCGCTGTTCATCAATGACGTGTGCGGCCAGCCGTTGCCATGGGAACACTGCTGTCCCTGGGGCTTTTTTGATGGCAAACTGTTCCAGAGCAAACTGGCCCGGGCTGCTCGTGACCGGGCCGCCCTGCTGGACATGTGTGAGGGGCAGGTATGAACTGGAGTTTGTGTGTAATAGTGTGGCAGCATGGTGACGGGCAGAAATGAACTGAGCAGGAGATGATCAAAGGTGCTCCGATCAAGATTGCTGGAAGCAGTATCGGCCAATACCAATCAAAATGTTTATCATGTAAAGATGTTAGTTATTAGTAGCTTAATAAAAACACCATTTAAATGTTGTTTATTATTTTATAAACAAAATTAAAAGTAATTTGTAACAGGGCTACCACTAACGATTATTTTCATTGTCTATTAATCTGATGATGATTATTATTATAACAATTAATGGATTAACTATTTAGTTTATAAAATTGTGAAAGTGATGGCTTCACATTGCTTCTTATGTCCAACAAACAGTCCAAAACCCAAAGACTCTTAATTTAGTATCATAAATGACAATCCTCATATTTAAGAACAGCAAATGTTTGACAGCTCTAATTGTGGCAGCTCTAATCTGTAAACTATAGAACATAGAATTTATTAACACAGTCTCAGTCTTTGTACCGAGATCTTTGTGTCCTGAAGCTATTACCCTCCCCCCCTCTCCCACTTGATCACTGCTTGTATCTGGTTACTTTCATCTCTGACAGTTTGCCAAAATAAACAGTGTCTGTAACTCCAAAGTTAAAATACATTTACCTCCAAACTGTACTCAGCCAAAGTACTTTGGTTCATTTGTTTACTTTAAACTTGTTGCGTTCTCACATTAGACTGCAGTTTACTGTTTAATGTTTTAACATTTGATGTTCCTCTGAACAGAAGCACTTCCTGCTGTGTGTTTTGCTTCCTAGTAAGCTATTTGCTCTGTTAGCTGGTAGCTCCCTGAGCCAAACACACCACAGGACTCTGCAGCTCACTGGTTGCTAACAGCTAACTAGCTCCCCTCATGCTGATTTCAGTAAGGTTTTGCCGTGCCCTCTTAGTTTAATTAGCGCAAAATACTGCGAGGTCCAGCAGGCTGTTACATAGACTGAAAAATTTTTGTAGGCCTTGTGCTGAGTAGCCAGCCAGTGATGGTAACTAACAGCATGAGAAGACGCTCTGTGTTGTGGTCAGCGCTCGGTTCAATCTGTTCTTCCCAAACACGTTTTCTGTCCTGCAGAACGTTGTAGCATTTTAGCGCCAGGTAGAGAAACTGTCTCGCCTGTTTATCTGATCGACTGTTCTGATTGGCCCGTAGAGACCACGATCAAACTATTTAGAACATATATTGGCTGATGATGAGCGCTGGCCAATCAATCGGAGCACCCTAAGATATGATGCATCCAAATAAAGGATTGGCAAATTACCGATCCATTAAAATATGCGTGCATGGCCCCTGCATGGCCCCGACACAGCACAGGACATCTGTACCACTAAACGTCCTCACTCTGTATTCACTCCAATGACTCTGTAGCTGAACGACTCGGTCACCGTTGTCTTTCTGCTCTGCAGGAGGAGCTGGTCTCTAAAGTCGAGAAGATGCGCCAGGCAATCCTTGAGGGCATCAACCTGTCCCGCCCTCCTCCTCCTCCCCCTCCTCTTCCACCTCCTGCCTTCCTGCCCCCCGCCATGGTGCCCCCTTTCTACCCCATGCCTCCACTCTACCCACCACGCCCGATGGGCGGCATGCCCCCTCATCATCACCCACATCATCCACATCACCCCGCGCAGCACAGACCCAGAGCCTTCCCAGGTACAGAGATGCTTTCTTTCCACCTGTCGGTTTCTTTACATACACACTCTAAGCATACTTTGATTTTGAAATAGATTTTGTCGTCTTTGTCCTAATTACATACTACTAATGAAGAATAGAGTATATTCAAAACAAATCCATATGTTTTCTAATTTTAACTTTATGGACGTATGAGAAAAACTGAAAACTGATCCCAGAAAACAAAAATTAAACGTGGGAAACATTTTGCTGTCTCTTTGTTTTGTCTTTCTAAAGTCAAGCTTGTTTGTCTTTGCACAGAAAAGCAAGCTTTACATAAAACATGAGGCATTAAGACAAACTACAAAAGAAATATAGTAAGACAGATAAAAAATATTAAAAGGGGATGAATTTAAGATTTAGAATTTAACAGATTAAACATAAAATTTACAGCACAGTGCAAGACATGAATAATAGATTTAGTTTAATTTAATTTAGTATAAATTTAAATTAAAAGGTAGCGGCAAACAGAAAAGGTTTGAACCTCGATTTAAACAAACAGGATAAAACAGTATCCTGGTTTGTTGTATGAGAACTGCAAAAACAGTATGAAGTGCTATAAAGAATAGTATATAGTACATACTGTACACAGAATGTAGTTTAGAGTTGGGACAAAGCCACAGATCCTTATTTTAAACTGTAAAATAAGAGAAGTTTGTCTCATTCATCTCTTCTTTTCTCTTTTCTTTCTTCAGGCATCCAGTCAATCCCGCCTCAGGGAGGGAAACTGGAGATAGCTGGCATGGTTGTTGGCCAGTGGGCTGGGAACAAACCAGTTCGTGGGAGAGGGGGGTTCAACATGCAGGTGGTGTCAGTGGGAGCAGGGAGAGGGTGAGTGAGATGATCTTTTCACCAGTACAGCTAACGACATTTTTACATATGAAACCATCAGATTTCCAAGGTTGTAAAAACAATGCATATGCTGTCATTATGACAATGATTGACAACATTACAATACTCTTTAGTCACAGTGAGTAGCATTAGCATGCCTTAATATTAATATCTGGGCTTTTTTTTCCAAATGCAAACAGGCTGTTGTTAAGTACTGCTAGAGGCAGTGAGCTCAAACAAAGTATTTCCTCAGTCTCAGACCAGAGAGCGGCAGAGCAGAATGTGCTTGCAATTACTGGAAATACCTGAAGATAAATGCTGTATCAAGTCAGCAACAATAGCTAGCTTGCTAACAAAGCATCAGTATTGACTGCAAAGCACAGCACAGGGCTTTTACACTGAGGTTTTGTCTGGGTGGGGATTTGATTCTGCAGTTGCAAGCAGCTTTTTCATTAAAAAAAAAAAATGGACCTACATAAATTTGGTAGCATCTTACGCAGAGTGTCTGCAGCATCCTCCGTCACAGCGGTGTCCGTTCTTCAGCAGCCACATTTATAATATAGTTTATAGTTAATTTGCCAACATTTTCCTACACAGTTGGAGCTAATTTAGCTGTTTCATTTTAAATGCCGATATAGCATATTGAACTTAACTGTGAATTCAGCCTCATTAAAACACAGTGATGATCTCAGAGAGGATGAGGAGACCGAAGGGGGGAGATGAGAATCATTCCTACCTGTGTTGCACTCTACTGCGATATATATTATGATATGAAAAAAATGCAGGAATTTTCACCAATTGACTTAAATGAGCACTCTTTGGAAAGAAATAACCATTGTAGAACTTTTTTGTAGTTGGTTTGACACTTTTTAGATCTTGGTCACCTTGTGTTCCACATCTAAACATCTTTCTGTTTCTCCTTCACAGGAGGGGTAAAGAAGTTCCAGTGAAAGTAAGGGGAGTGAAAAAGGCACCTGCCAACAGAACACAGGTACGACACAAGCAGCAGACCAAACGTTTGCACAAAGCTCTTGAATCTTGCAGTATATTTTCCTACATGAGTATTATAACTCAAAACTTGCCCTCATGTCTCCTGCTGTTCTGTTAAAACTCTGACTTTCCTCCTCCAGACATCGCCACCCCCTCCATCCAGCACTCCCCCAAAGCCCTCAGAGGAGGAAGGCTCCACACCAGAGGTCGCGACTCAGCAGCTGAACGGCAGCTCAGCAGCCTCCGCCATCGGCCAGCCCTTGGAGCTGGCCTCCCTGGCCCAGCCAATCCCGTGTGCCTTAGCCAGCAGAGACAACCAATCAGAGGGGGTGGAAGTGGAGGCCCCCTGTTGCCTTGACGACTGCCCGTCAGACGGAGCACTACAGAAGGAGGAGTGATGGCATCCCTCCCAGGATGCCCTGCTCTGAGAGAGTTCTCTGTGTTCGACTGCCTTTCCCTATTTTTGTAGCCCCGCGTGCTAGCTGCGCTCGTTATCACACGGAGCAGGAAGTGGAGCGAGGCTCCTCCTCCTCTCCTCTGCTGCTCCATGCGATAGGCTAAAGCAGCTAGCTGTTACTTCCTTTTTAGTTTTCTCATGTGGTTTTACATTGTTTTATGAAGAGAGGTTTTCTCCATGAGTCTGTAAGCGCCCCACCCCTCAAAAATCAAAAAGCCTCCCTCCCACACTCAGAGTAAAATAAGCTTGACATACCCCCTCCCCCCCGCCCCCATAATGACCCACTACTTTAACGAGCCCCCTAGTACGTATGGGTATCTGTAAAGTTTTAATTTCCTATTTTGAGTTTTTAATTGTCCCGTTGTTTGAATCTCTGCACACAGACGTTAAGCTTGCGGTTACGGTGACAGATTGGATGTGGTTTCCATGGTTACAGCATCTAGGCCTGGTCGCCATGGTCGGCAGTTGTGTGTTGATGCGGTTTGTTGCCATAACCATCTCGTGTGAGCTTTGTCCTTCATGAATCCAGAGAGATGTTCAGAGTGTGACTCTGTATATGTGCAGTGACCCTCGTCCCCCAAACTGCAGCTAGCAGCACTGCTCAACACAGTGTTAGTAGACTTACTAGCAACAAACCCCTTCGTTGATTGGTTATCTATCACAGGAGCACTTCTGCACCGCCATGGTATTAGCGCGCTATCTTACTTTTTGACCTATGTAGCATAGCCTAGTGCTTAGCTGTGCTGAGACCCCATGAAGTTATGCACCTTAAGCCCCAAAGTATGCAAGATATTACCCTGCTCCTCCAAAAAAAAAGTGCATTATTATCCTCCCACGTCCCCTTTGTCCCAAAGCTTTGATTGTACTATCCCAACAGAAGCACTTAATGTTGTATTTAAATATAATGAATTTGAACAAGCCCCAGTACAGGTGAATTGACAGTCTGTGAGGGGTGTCCCCTGCGCATAAGTAAATCATTATGACATGTAGAACTACATTTAAAGGTAGAAATCTATTCGAGAGACGTCAGAATGTGAACAGAGTGGTTTCAGACAAAGAAGCACTTTGTTTTAAAAATGTTAAACCACACTGGACAGTCCTCTACCAGGTGATAAGGAAATGAAAATCTCTGAGGCACCTTCTGGAGTTAAGGCCAAAAACAAAAGAATAATGCTGCCCAGCAAAAGATGGAAATGAACGGTGAGGATCTGGGTGACTGCTGCCAGGCAGAGTTCCCTTCAGACTGGCCTCATGTTCAATCAAGAACTTTGCAATGAAGCTGACAGGACTCCTGATCCTCCACGTCAAGGATTCCTGGGAATCTTTTCAGATTTCTACAAAGTTATTTCCAAAGTGTATTTTAATAAGGCTAGCCCACTGCGGCAGCCAGTGATATAAAAGGGGTGTGGCAACGAAGCCTCAAAGATCCCTCCACCCTGTGGTGGTGATTGAGCAACACCGAGAGCTGTTGCCCCGCAGAGCTCCGGTGTGTCACTTTAGACCAGCAGGAAGCACTTCCCTGCCCTGAAGTTCCTCCGCCGAACACGGCAGAGGCTTTATGGGTCGGATCACATGACAGGAGAGAGAGAGAGGCCTCATGGCGGACCTGAGTGTGCCGCTCACAATCCGAGACTTCTAAGATAATGAATTGTTTTATTAGAGCACTTATGTTTGTAGAGAATGAGATGTGTCCCCCATAGTAGATTTCATCTGACTACGGAAATACAACTTAACCATTTACTGGCAGCACAGCTGCAGACCGACAGATAACTGCCTGAGAGATGCTGGCCATGAACATTGTAATCTCTATAAACTTAGAGAGGTTGAAATGAGCTCGCTATGTTAAAAAAAACAAAAACAAGGCAAGTCAACAAGAAGCACCTTATTTTCTTACTATGTTGATGACTTGTGCTCTATCGTGTGCCACAAAATTGACATGGAAAAAGCTCTTCTGAAACGCCATTTTGAAGGAAAAGATCCCTGACTATACATGTAAGTGTTAATGTAGTCGCGTCAGACATCCCCTCAGTTATGAACTCAGCCATTACAGCGAAACGCCGACAGCTCACCCAGCCATGAGTGTAGGCGTACGCTTATCGTCACAGGGCTGGGCCGCACCGCCGTCTCTAACACCAACACCAAATGAAATCAGAGGTTCAGACTTGTTAGCCGTTATTGGTAGGGATCAAGCGCACGAGTGCTGTAGGTGTTTGTAGGTTAAGAGTAGGTGACAGGCTACGCAGGACTGTAATACACAAACAACAAGACTAGGCTAGAGAATATAGCTCCACTGGCCGAAAAAATACTAAGTCTAGAATTACCAGGAGTCATATACTTAACTGCTTTCAACTTTTGACATTAGTACAAATATATGTATCGCAACAATACATTGATAGAAGCTTTTCTGCGGCGAGCCAGAGTGTGATCTGGTATACGATGCCCTCTTGATTCGCTCGCCAGACAACAGTTAACATGCACAAACACACGTACAAAACCAAGCACACACACACACACACACAGAGGAGACACAGATATTCAGTTTGTTACCAGCAGCATTCTCTCTGCTTTTGTGCTGAAGTGATTTTCGTGCAGTTTCAGTTCCCAGTGGAGTGGTCGTCAGTTCATCAGAGATCATTTGGTAACGCGTAACTACTGACTCCCGCAAGTTCGCACGGACGGATTAAAAGTACATGCCTGAGGCGTCGGGTAGGCACAGAAACAACCATCTGCGCACACAGCACATTAACACAAACACACACACACACATACAGATGCATAGATGTTAAACCCTGAGTTACACAGTAGCTAGTATGGGGAAAAAAAAAAAGAAGTCAACACAATACATGATGTAGTGTCCCTCTCTTGTTCTTGTCTGTTTTAGTTCGATAGATATTTGATCAGTGATTTTTTTATGCTTGTTATCCTCCCCCCCCCCTGCCTCTTCTCTGCACCCCCAAATTCACATTTCTCTTCCCTCAAAGAGTACATGCAGCCACTCACACACACACCGGACACACACACACACACCATGCTTCTCATTAAAAGCAGTCACACACACAAATACACTCAGATATTTTAACACCCCCCCCCCCCCCCGGTATTTCAGTTCTCTCTTTCACTCTCACCACCTCCCCCCTCTGCCTCTCCTTTTAGCCCTTAGGACCGTTTCTATTGGCCGTTCTATTTTTTCTCTTTTCTCTGTGGGCTGCCCCGCCCCCTTAATCAACCCAACTAACAATAAAGGTTATATTAACGTTGATAATCAGTTTCTGTATGTATCTAGCCAGAGTCTGGAAAAAAAAATCTGAAAAAAAAAAAATCAAAACGGTTTTATTCAATTGTGCAAATGTGTTTTTTCTTACTATTTTTAAATGTTATTACATCTTCTAATCTAATCCTTCTACCATTTGCTTCAGTTAGTACTGAAATACGCTTAGCCAACCTAGAGATTTGAACTGTAATGATTGCGATTTTCCTTACCTGTATTTTATATGGCATCTTTAGACCACCGTTTATTATGTACGTAAGTAAATATTGCCCGTTTTTCGAATTGAAAAAATCGTCGTCTGCACTATGTATTATGATTCTCATAATATCCCCGATACGAATTTTGTGGTCGACTCACTATCGGTCTAAGCTGAACTCTGCGCCCTTGCACAAAGCAGCAAAACATCTCGCCTGAGAACCAAAGTACGCCTAGCATCCCCCTCTACCCCCTATAAAGCCCCTATAGTCCCCTGCCCCGCCCCTGACGTCGATGATTTGCCCCCCCCGAGTAACAAGTTTTCTGATGAGTATGATTATATATATTATGACATTGCAGCACGTGTGATTTATCTGACAAGTCTGTGAGGTAACGGTGTTTTTTTTTAAAACACTGTGGCTGTTGTGGAGACGCAGACAGACGGGGAAGAAGGAAAGGAAGTGTGTTTGTTTGGGCATTGTGGGTAAATTCACCACTCCTGTCGTTCGCTCGCGCTCAGTTGTAACTTAGGCTGTGTGAACTCAGATCTACACACAGCGAGGAACGACACCTGACAGATATGCTTTTAGCCGTGCTGGGGTTTTGGCGACCTCTTTTGCATTTTTCTGACATGTAACTGTTGTGCTCTCTCAAAGTTGCCTTTAATTTTTTCAGATTCAGATCGATAGAGCAACTTATTACGAGACTGAGTCTCTCCATATGTGGGCAAGGAGGCTGTTGAAAGTGGCTGAATTTTCCTCAAAAAACAAACAAATCTGAGATTAGTCGACCTCCAAATAGATGTCATAAAATGTGGCGGGTAAGCAGGAATAATTGATCTGTATGATAAGAGAATTGGTAGAAAACAAGAGAAAGACTTGATGATAAATGATTTAAAAAAATAATTGATTTATCTGCAACTACAGCCCTTTATTAAGGAAAAATTGCTCTAGTTCCAGCTTTTCAGTTGGCTGCATGTCTTACAGAGCTGCAAAGATAAGTCAGCTGATTGGTTGACAGAAAATAAATCTCCGGCAATTTAGAGTTTTCAGGCAAAAATGCCAAACTTTTGTTGGTTCCATTATCAAAAATGTGAGAATTTTCTGCTTTTCTCTGCCATATGTGATAGCAAACTGAATTTTTTAGGGTTTTGGACTGTTTGTTGAATTGATCACACTGGACAAAACAATCAATAATGAAAATAAGCATTATTATTAAGCACGCCTTATTGACAGTATAAACGCCATCTTTGGGCGTCACATTGGGATACTAGAAATTGTGATGACATTTTTGTGACATGTTAAAAGCAGGATTATTAATCGGTTATTTTTTTAAAATAATGTAAAGATCAATCGGTGATGCCAATCATTGCAGCCCTGAAACACGACAGCGGTCTTGTCAACAAATTACAATCCATTGTTTTGAGCTTTCTTTTTACAATAAATACAAATTTCTTCAGGAGGAAGGCATAACGGCAAAAAAAAAATATAAAAAACTCAGGTGAAATTACGGCGAGGAAAATTCACCCTCTTTTGCGATCTTTTTCCTGCCTCGCTGCCTACACAAAGGGGAGCGTCTCTGAAGAGCTCCACAACGTAAAGAGAACCAAAAGTCCCAGAATAGAAATGTACTATGTAGTGTTGTACACGTTGAACAGTGTTATTGTCTGTCATACAGAATGTGGAAAGGATTTATCAGTTGTGTTGTTCTGATCCATTTGCAGGATTCTGTTGGAATAAAGTTCCCTATTCTGTCTGTCTCTCTCTACACTGCCACTCCCCCCCTCAGAAGCCCCCTCAAGCTCCAGTATAATCCCCAAGCCCCCTCCATGGCTGAGTCCCAAGGGGCTCTTGTTGATCTTTGTGGGCCATATCTTGTCACGTCAGTCAATCACGCCCTGAGCCACAAGTGTACCCCATGCATGTACCACCCAGGGCCACCCAAAACTACCTGTGCAGCGAAAAGGGTTAAAATGTATCCATAATATTATTGTTATAGAAATATTATCATTATTGCTGTTATAATTATGGTTGGTATAATTTGTCATCATTGTTAGCATTAAGGAAGCACCAGACTGTTTGTGGAAAGATGAGAAAAAGAAAGCTTTTTTTTTTTTTTTTTTAATTGTCTGGCTGTTGGTGGTCTGATCTCACAGAGGGAGGGGAGGAATGGTTCGGAAAGAGACAAAGATGGCAGTCATGTTTGTACTGGTTGGGAAATGACTTACAGTGCTGAAATAAAATTTATTCTTTTAGTAAAAAAAAGTCTTGTGTGGAGCATCTTCATTTATAGATTTACCTTGAAAGCTAGAAGACAGATTGGACACCATAGTCACTATAATTATGAAAGCAAACAGTTTGGCAACTGACATTTATGAGAAATTTTTGTATTTATATAGATATAAAAATTGTGAGAACAGATTCAAAATAAATGTAGCAACGTTGCATTTTGTACAAAAGGAAATGGCTGGTCTCCTCAAAATGTTTAAGTTTATTTAAGGTGTACTTTGAGTTTTTAGTTTGGCCCATGTCCTACCTGAACTCATTGAGGAGGGGTTTATGACCTATACTGCAGCCAACCACCAGGAGGGCAATCAAGATGTTTTGGCTTCACTTTTGGGGAGCTCTCATGTCGTCCATCTTTATATACAGTCAATGATATCAATGCCTGCACATGTACTTTGGCTCCTTCATTCACGCTAGCTAGCTCTTGGCTAGCAACAGTACTTGCTGGCTATTGTTCGCTGGCTGTTTGTGGTGCACTTTTGACATTTTCACGTTGAATACAACTCGTACTGTTTTCAGTGAAACATTTTTGTTGTTTTCATAAGTAATGGTGAGTATTTTGGTTCAAATTAAAATTTGTTTATCATTGCTTATAGGAGGATAAACATGATTATTCCTGGCCTCCAGGGGCCACCTTAAATCTTTTCCCCTTTCTGGGTGACCCTGCTTCACATCAACATCAGGTTTAAACTTTGTGGTTGAAGTCACACTGAGATTTGCTCCATCAGGATGCATTTGAAGTCTTGTCGACGCAGATCCACAAACCCGTAAATCTCGTGATACTTGCGCATGCCATCGGCACTCAGCCAGCTACCACAAACTGGCGCCATGACTTGCACAAACCCAACCCCGCTCCGCTAGATGGAAAGGTGACGAGGGTGATACGCGGGTCTACGTGAAGGCTTGAAGTTAACTCCTCTACTTCGCTCTGGCACCGGAACAGACAACGCCGGGAAACGAGATCTTCTAAAAGACTGAATCACTATGAAGCAATTGTGTTGAAAATTATTTCGAAGCATTGATAGATTCAAAATGGCGACATCTGCTGGCCAAACCGTTGGCCCTGTATTTGTGTGTATTAAAATCCGAGACCATGATCAAGCAGTCAAAATATAAATGGTTTCACTGCTTACATTGTGGTTGTTTTGTTCAATAAAGCTTGTATAATAACGCGGAACAATTTACAACAGATTCTAGAGCCATGTTTTCAAATACTGAGGCAGATTAACCTGAAAAGTGGCGCTTTCAATATCAGCGGTACAGGTCTGTGACACGCCTGTGACGTAGCGAGGCCTCGTTCAGGGGTGGTCACGTGATTTTTGGCGTGGTGAAGCGAGGCATCGAAACATCTTGCTGCGATACTTGTGCTTTGAACGGTCCATACTGTGTGCGAGTTGTCTGCTTGTACCGTAACATCACCGCAGCGGAGAGAAGACGCTGACAGCGGCGGGCCTGTGAGGACGTGCGGGACGGCGGATGTGACAGCAGTCGGACTGAGAGATCGAGAACCGCCAATTCCAGCTAGCTGTCAGCTAGCTTGTTAACACTGTTGGCTAGCTGGCTAGCTGACTTCCAAAGCAGGCTGCTGCAGTGAAAAGCTAATTTGACTACCTTGCAACAACAGCAGCTACTTCCCGTGCTTTCTCGTGTGATAGATATCGTCGTAATGTCAGCAAGGGCTTACTCGGCTAAACTTACCAGCTAATGGTAGCTAGCTTTAAAGGCTGAGATTGTGTCCAGGTTAGCCGTTTAGCTTCATCTGATTTGGGATACAAGCTATCAGCAGAATATGTTGGCGTTGTTTGACGTGTGTTGGTGGTGAAGCCAGTTCGTCATGTCCTGCTTCTTTTATAGTATATATTTTTAAATTGTCTTTTAGGTGGTCTTTTGGCATTGGAGACCCTCCTCAAGGACAGGAAGCCTCATAAGTAGGCTACATAATTTTCTGAGGATTGGTCACCTTATTCTTTTGCTCACCCATTCTTTTACTGATATATGTCACCAGTAACTTCATACAAATGAGCATAGATATTTTTATTTTACACATTTGTGAGGTTTTTTAATTCCAAACAGTACCTATAAATGACTTGGGCTCCGGAGAAGAAGGGGGGAGCTGTGGGATGAGGTAGTAGTTTGTATAGTTTTAGGATCACACCAGATCTGGGAGATAACTATACAGCCTACTGTCTTTCTCACGGCAACCAAACCATCACCTACCTGCCACGGTGACCAGCTGTGCTCCGAAATGTCATCGTGACCATTGGATTAATTTTGCAGGTTATATTCTGGATCTGGCCATCCCCTGGTTTGTCCCTAGCTGTTGACAAAGGGAGCAAATTTACATCAGTGTTTTGTTTTAACGGCGTGTCGGGGCAGATGTGTCTGTAGCTGTGCTGTGGTGAGGTAGTAAGTTGTGTTGTTGTAGGGGGTGGGATATTGCAACCCCTAATTTGGAGATACAACTATACAACTTACTGCCTTCCACAACCTGGCAGCATAATGCACCATATTCAAGATTCTGCAGTGTGCAGACATGTACATCCTTTTTTTTTTTTTTTTTAATAGTCCTCGTTGTAGGTGTTGGTGAGCTAATAAATGTTTCGATTTTATGCTGTAGAAATGTATTGCATGGTGATTATTATTATTATTTAATTAGAGCTTGAACTGTTTTTAAATTGACAGAAAATGATCTGCTGTTTTCTTGATAATTGGTTAACTTTTAAAATGACAAAATAATAAAATAAAATCGTGGTTCAAGCTTCTCTAATGAGAGTATTTGCATTTACTAATATTACTTTTTGGATCCTTTTTAAAATAAGGGATATATCTTAAATTGTACATGTGTTTTGCTATATTTGGACATTTATTTTGTGATCTTTAGTCTGAGTCAAATGAAATACTTCCGACTCAATATGTTACCTCGTTAAAAGTCTGAATTTGCGATATAAAACCCCGTTGAATCATCAGTTGGTCGCCTGAATTGACCTTGCTGAGCTGCAGAGCGGCTCTGATTGGACAACACCCCTCATATTGATTCTGCAAATCAGTCGATACCGGGAGAGGGCGTTCCCTGACGCGTCCGCCGATTGGTCAAAGCAGAACGAAGTGGGCGGGACTTTAGTGTGCCCAAAGAGGAGTACAAAATAAAACAGCTCTCACACTGTCTGTATTTCGGATGCCACTCACTAATTGGGGAACCTATCAGGATTCTACTGTATTGCACTGATTAGGTAAGGTTATTTTAGTCCCCAAATGAAACAAATGGAGATTCAACTTTATTGTCCTACAACAGAGAACAAATACTGAAATAACGAAATGCGGTTTTAGCATCTAGCCCGAAGTGCAGCATGCAGTTCAGTGCAGTGTAATGTACACGTGTAGTGGTAAAACAGTGGAAACCGCTGATGGTGATCACGGATATAGTGATCAACCGCTTATATGGATCTAAAGGTTCAGGGCAGAATCATTCCTATACAAATGCTGTTTAAATAATCCATTTATAGTAATCAAGTAGTCCGCTTACAGTGTTCATTTT
>JBBPCS010000262.1:0-15863 GCA_037974645.1 Hollardia meadi
CAAAAAAAAAAAAAAAAAAAAAAAAAAAAAAAATCTACTGTATGTGTCCACATAGATATATTAATAGCCACTCATGATGATTTTTGTTATATATATTTGTTTTGGGAGATATGATGTTGCACTGTAATAGCATTCGAAACTATTTTCAAGTTAGGAAGCATTGATTCAAAAACTTTCAAACACTGAAAGTGTGTCAGTGAACTGTAAAAAGGACTGAGCTAATTCTTCCAGAATGAATGTTGTTGTTTTTTCAGTGGCAATTATCCAGAGTTGAAACGAATACTCACTCAATCTTTCCATACCATGGCAAAAAGAAAAAAGGCACACAAAATAGAATAGTTTTGTTCTTTTGTTATTAACAACCTGCATAATGTTAATATCTATGCAGCCTTGGGTTGAGAGTTGAGTTTTGCAAAAGCTCCATTTTCAGTGACCTTAAACGCAGTTTGCGTGTGGATGAAAGGCCTGAAGGTAAAAGAAAAGGAAAAATCCTCCCAAAAGCCCCCCTAAAACTCACAAATGAACATGTTATTGGCAAGGTGCAGTGACGTCCTTAAGTCGTAACTGTGAGGTTCCCAAAAAACAGTCCTGCACATAACCCCCTATAAAGCTGCAAATTATTGTTTTTATACTTTTACACTTGAAAAGAGCCATGCTAGCTGTTTCACCTTGCTTACAGTCTTTACGCTAAGCTAAGCCAACTAGCCGCTAGCTGCAGCTTAACATTGAGCGTACGTACATGTGACTCTCAGCAAGAAAGCAAATAAGAATATTTCCCAAAAAACCAAACGATTCCTTTAAGTGCCTGAGTTACTGAGTTCACTAAATGAAACACTGTGTGAAACAATATAAAGCCTGGCTCAGCTGATAGCTATGGGTTAACCAGGCTGTAAAAGCCACATGATGGCAGGACAGAGGACTGCTCTGTGTTCAACTGACCATGTGGGGTAGGAGGAAGCGAGTGAGAGGGAGGGATAGAGACAGGGAGAGTTTTGTTCTGTTGTCCTTCCAATGAGAGGACAGCAGTAAGCCGCCTCAAGCAACACAACAGCGTCCAAATTTAACAAGAGTTTAGTTCACTGTAGGTGAGAAAACACATTTCATTTGGCTGACGGACAGGACAATCCTGACAGAGCGACTGAGTCGAATACAAACGGCCACTGATGATTAAAGAGGAAAGAAGCTGTTTTAATTTGTCTCACTGCTCACCTGTTTGTGAATGTGTGTATATGACAGAGAGAGAGAGAAGACACATCTGATTTGGGACAGGGTGATTTCACCTTCTGTCAGTAGAGAGAAAGAAATAAAGAAAGAAAGAGATGGGGTGCAAGTGTGAAAGAGACATGGCCTTTCTTAGATACAGCAACTGAGTGCAGTATCAGCCAAAAATACTCCTCCTAACAAGTCAATACCGAGTATTGATTACTTCTGTGTAGGGCTTATGCAACATCACTACCTCTGTGTACAATTATGGTGAAATCACTGTGTGCAGGCAGGGTCTTACACAGCAACCTGCTCGCCCCATAGAGATGGAAAAGCAAACTCTTCATGTGTGCCACAGGGTCCTTAAATCAAACGGCACAATGTGAACTAATGGCCTGGAAAAACTGAGAGAACTGTGCTCGCGGAGACCCATATATAGAGACAGAGAGGGAGAGAGTACAAAGGAGGCAGGAGGAGACAGAGGGACACAGGCGTGCTAAATGTTTGCAGGGTTCTGAGAAGGCCTCGACCAGGGAAATACCATAGTGCTGAGAAATATTCTGCATTCATAAATCTAGAAGCCATTCAGAGCAACATGGAGCTGATGTGGATGTCCAGATAAGGAGGACAAAGCGATAGAGGAGTAAAGTGTTGCTGAGACACTTCTGAGCAAGATGCAATCACCTTATACTCATCACTGTCCATCCCTCCTCTCCTCACCTGCTGCCCCCTTTCCTCCTGCTCTTAGTCCATCATCAACTCCTGCCTGTCCCTCCTCCTCCCTCTTCTCTTCTCCTCTCCCGAAACCCAACATAGTACCATTTCCATTGGGACTCTGATGCGAGCTGGGAGACGGCCGCGCTTAATCGATAGTGCCAGGTTACCAAGACAACCTTGATTTCCTGTCACCGCTTTTGCAGAGCGCCGGTGATTGCGCCGGGTGTCCGTTGCACCTGCCGCCCTCTCCTCCTCCTCCTCCTCTTCCACTGTCTCATCAAGCGCTCCTTACCCCTCGCCTCCCGACCCCCTGATGCCATATAGCCACCATAGACAAAAGAGGAAGACAGACAAACGCAAAAACGGATTAGACCCAAGAGGTTGGGTTTGAGCAATCAAAACACACTACTGAGCGTGAGGCCACATGTACACGCGCGTGCAAACACACTTAAACAAACACACATGCCCTGTATGCCATGAAAAAAAGTGAGCTGTGACAGCTATCATTTCTACCTTGGAGGGTGATGTCATTGCACCTGGGGAGCGTTTACTATCAGCCCCCCTCACACACACCCTCCCCCTACAGGAGGGGCTGGCACCTTTTTTTTCTATTCATTAATGGAGAGCTCATTAATCGTGGCTGATAACGAGGATGTGGGACAGGAACATGATTAAGGGGCTCTCTCTCCTTTAGCTGGGCGCCCTTGGGGATAAACAGACTAGGGTGTGTGTGTGTGTGTATCTGTGTGGGCCGCGTGTTAAAGCAGGTAAAGGACACACACCCAGTGCTATCTCGAGGACATCCCTGGGATATGATTCTACACATGTTTTCACTTCTTAGTGATTATGGCCACAGCCAGTTTAATCACTTGTATGCCACTAAGAGTCTTTACTTATGTCTCTGCATTAATCCATCTGTCTTTATCAGAATTCCCTCAAGGAGGACGGTGACCCCTGAGCTTCCCAGTCCCTCTAATAATTAGGAATTGCGAGAGGAACGTCTTAAAGTAAGAGCTTACTTCTGCAAGATACGTATTCTGATAGAATATGAATATTCTGTATGAATGTGATAACTGTTTTAATCTGCCGAGCATTATTTTTGTGCAATATCTAGTAATTTGTCAATTCAATAGTGCATCAGACTGAAATGCAGTCACATTAGTTGCAAGAGTGAACAATATGTATGCCAGATTTAGAGTAATTTGCTAGCGTCACGCATGCTGTACACTATGAAATTGTTGATTGTATGTTAAGAGAGTAGTATGATTTTCTATTTCCTAGCCTGGGCTTTGTGTGTGTTTGTCTGCATGTTTGTCTGCATTCTCCCCTTGTTCCACATTGATCTGTTTCAGACTTGATGTCACTGAGACATCCAATAACAATTTCAGACTGTGTCCTCAACAGTAAAGGTATGTACCGATACGTGCAAATTATGAGAGACAAGTTTGATGCTTTTTTTCCCCCACAAAGGCTGTGCATCATTTTAGTACCGTGATCTGGGCCAAATAGGAGTGTTGCAGAGTGCGAGAACACTTATAGTTCAGGTTCACAACGACCTGCAATACATGGACATTAATTAACACTGATCACCGCCCATCCTTAACAGGTGACAGGTCACCATGGTTATGACAAATGTTCATTTTGACTACTATATGATGATCATTTGGCTATCAAAAAAGTTTTTTAAGGAGATTTCTATATACTACACAACGATTTTTTTCATCCACTTTGAATAAGTATATACAACAGGTGTCAAGTCATCACAAATAAATCAGGAAAATACAAAAATGCTAGAAAGAGGCCATCAACTTTGTTCTTGCATACCTGCATGTTTGGTCAAGCAAACAAGTGTTATATAATACTGAAAAGTGCAGGACTGTGGAATGTGGAATGACTAAATAGGTGGTATGGTACATCAAAAATATTGGATAAAATAAGATGTGTTTTTCTGAACCAGTCAGAAGTGACCCACAAACGTAATGGATGTAACTGATCCACAAACACAACAGGATGTCATGACGTCTCAGCCAGAGAGCAGAGATCAGTCCTTGCATACGTAAGGGCTTTGTAGTACAGCAATCATTTAGTCTTACACACACATTAAATCCAATCTGTCTGGACCAGGACCCTAATCCCCTCTCCATGGCCATGGAGACGAGCAGACAGTAATCCTCCATATTTGTGTATTAATAGCCAGAGTCTCAGAGGGGGCCTCTCTGTAGCCTATATCGTGATGTATGTTTTATTAGTTGGTTAATCTGCTTGTCGATCAGAGGACCTGGTCCATTTAAACCTGGGTTTTAATAAAAACACAGTCAGCCCTGCCTGAGGGATAAGCTCCCCAAGGACAAGGGAAAGAGCATGTCTGGGTTCAATAGACTCATCATCAACAATAAACAGCTTTACATCAATGTTATCTGTCACGGGGCAATACAATTATTAGGCGGAATGCAGCCCTAGGCCTCTGCCCCTTCCTAAGAAGAGGGCTGAATAAAGCCTGACCCAAATATAAGCCTGCTACCTTGTTACCATAATGCACAATTCAATCAACCCTAATGTCATTTCTGAGGGTGTACTTTAGAGTCATTGTGTGTGATAGTAATCCACATTGCTCCGAGAGGCTCCCCCTGTCCTCCTGAGGAGCTGGCCCTCAGACACTCAGGTGGAACAGATTTGGTTAAAATGCCGCTCCACGTCAGCAGACACGAGAGGCAAGGCGAGCACAGGGGTGAGATTCCTTCGCATCTGAATCACATTGGAGTCGTCTGCTTACCTCTCAGGCCGTCTAGACGCTGTGTCACTGCCACACCCTGTAGGACATCTGTCCTGATTCAATAGATTTATCAGACAGCCATTTGATTAGAAGGGCAGTGCTTTAAATTAGCTGGTGAGTCGGGGAATGATGGAGGTGGGCTGGACAGGAGGGCCATTACAGCCGAGGGTACTCTGTCCCTCTTGCTTACCAATGGTCTAAAGTCGCCGGCAATCACAGCGACGTCTGTGATCTCCACTACAAGGTCTGTAATGCAATTAAACTGTCCTATTCATACGATATTCTCTTTAAAATATTTCACTCTAATACAGAGGTATGCAGCATCAGCATGCACACAGTTTTATGGTAGGCATCAATCAAAGTGTTGCGAAAACAAACAAACAGCTTTTAAACATCTGGTTAGGAGAGATAGAGGCAGAATGAGAGAGGCACCCTGGGGAGATGTGTGGTTTTCCTCTGAGATCTGTGGAGTGGGAGGAAGGATGGAGGGAAGGGCAGAAAACGAAACAAAAAAAGGAGAGGAAGAACCGTGGAGACAGTTCACACTCAGGTCAGGATTCAGGTGGAGGTCTGGAATGCACTCACAAACCACGCTTAACACACTGAGCCACACACAGGAAGACACAAAAACCATGGCCTTTAAATGCATTGCTACCGGACCATGTGACTCTCACGGGGTAGTCTCATGGGAGCATCCCCCACCCCTGATCTCCCTGATGGAATATAGCAACAGGAAGTCAGCTTGGCCTGCAACACCACACCACACCACACCTACAGATAACTGCTCCCTCTTTCACACACAGAAACATTAGCACACATGCAGAAGGCACATAGACACCCCTTCCTTGCACCACTCCGGCCGTCATTTATCAGTCATCACATTTAAGTCGAAGTTTAATCCCCTTTAAAGTGTGCTGTGTGGTGCAGAAGAATCAATGGCACGGTGCCGGCTGCTGCTGGCATTGGTGGCGAGTGAGACGCGCTGCAGCCTGGCACTGAAACAAGGAGAGACCAAGGCTGGCAGGGGGTGGGCTTTTCAGTGACTGAATAGCCCTTGTTTATCTAGGCCCCTCTGGGAAGTCAGGACACTGCAGTGAATAGGAGCCAGTTAACAGCGATGGCATAATAAGACCAGGGGGAGGACGGGGGTCATTGAAATTCAGCGCAGGCTACTGTCAAGACAAACCACCCTTGCCAGCTGTGGCAGCAATTCAAAGGAGCAAGGGAACATTTTCTATGGCTGAGGTTTTGGGTTAACAACACAGCATTAAGTGACCAACAAGATTTGATGTGCCATTGCTTACTCATCAAAAATACCAGATGAGCGGTAGAAACTTACGGTGAAGGAGGGAACTGATTCGCTAAAGCTGAACTAAAGAGGCAACCAAATGTGTCTAATTCAAGTCATGAACTTCCTCAAAAGAATGACACCACCATGACAGGCAAACAGAACAGGACAATATTCTCTCTGGTCTTATATGTCATACTGGGTCCAGGCTTTGCTCTTTATGGGCAAGTCAGAAGTGACTGGAAGCACTGGGAATCATTGGGTAGTCTCCACTGGGCAGCAAGGTGCTCTACAGAGAAAAAAAGCCTGTTCGTTCCAGGCTCTCCATTCAATTTACTGAGCCAGATCTCTCTAAAAAGAGATGCTGTTTTTCTTCGCCCTCTGTGCGCTCTCAAACAGACGCCTCTACAGCTTAGCAATAGTGTTGATTCTTTTTCCAGTCTTTGAATGTTTTCGGCCCCCGGTTTGTGGTCTCCGCAGCCCCTGATGAGGAACCTTAAATAGGCTGCCACAGGTGCTGGGGGCCAGGGAGGTGAAGGAGGGGGAGGTGGCCTGGATGGGAGCAGGGCCGCAGGAAGCCTCTTGTTTTCACAGAGATAAAGGGCTTTCAGGTTGCATCCTGGGCCGTAATCTCTCACACACTTCCTGGTTTTGTTCGCAGTGAGGCAAGAGAAAATTACGAAGTAACCTTCGCCCTGAGGAGCTGATCGATAGCTTCTGATGGGACAGGATGTGTGTCTGAATTTGTGTGGGTGAATTTGAAGAGCATAAAAAGACAAAGAGACAGCTCCGCATTTGATTTTGAGCCGCGTTCATTTAAGTCCTTGATCTGGGCCAATTTAAGGGGTTCATTTATTCCAAGTGCTGGTTCACTACTGATGATGATTATAGAAGTGTGCATATGATTTCTTCCCTGACCTCTTCATTTGCTTTTAGAGCACAATTAACATTGTTCCGAGCTCTTTCATCCTAATTACAGAAACGATAACGCTCCCTTCCTTCAAATTCAAGTTCCCCCTTAAACAGTCACTTAGTGCTGGCCTTGTGTCTCAAAAGATCCATTTACTAGAAATTTGCATGAAAGGGCTTTATTGAAAAGTTTGCATTGAGTACAAGCGCTAACTTCAGAAGAACAGGCAACACATTCACAGTCATAAAATTCCCCTTTTCTCTGCTGCCTGTTCTCATGTTTTCTATTCTGAACATGTCCTTCTTGAGAAGGCCAGCATTTGACCGTGAGCCACACCCTATTCTCCTGCCAGAGGAAACTTTCAATCTCTGCCTCTCTCCCTCACTCTGGCTCTGGCTCTGGCTCTCTCATACTTTTGTCAGGTGTTATTTATGAGTGCTGTATGGCTGACTTGCTGCATGCCTACAGCACCTGCTGGAGTTGGAGAATCAGAGCCAAGGTAGCTGCCAGACAGAGGAATGGGAGAGAAAGAGAGAGGGCGAAAAGGCAAAAATACATAGGACTTGACACATTATGAGAAAAAGAGAATTAGATGAGGGGGGTCACAGGAGGAAAGCGGAGGCAAGTACCTGAGGGTGGGGCAATAGTGTGCGGCTTTGTTGATAGTGATGCAGCTGACAGGTCATACAACTAATGATGGGTGTTAAGATGGGAACAGTAAAACAAACAAGTGATGAACAAGCACTAATTAATAGTGTCGTACAACTCCAAACGTGATCAATTAAAGGCCATGCTTCATTGACTTGTAAGCAAAGGTGCCGGCGCCAGTGTAACAAGAGAGGGGAGGGCCCTGTCAGCATGAGTAAGAAGACAGATGTACGATCGCCTGGCTGCAGGGATCCGAGGGTATCTACTCCCTTACCTTCACTACCGACTACACACACAGCGCTGTACACCCACACATGTATTTATGGAACGTGCTCAGGGAGGCCCCGGTATGTTTTGACTGTAAACACCCGAACGCTGGCAGCGGTGAGCTGAGCCAGGACAGGTGGGCTGAGACAGGTCAATGGTCACTGGCTTGATTCCAGTTCTCAGAGTCATGGAGTCCCAGTGTAAAAAAAAGTGCACTATGTACTTTGCTCAGGAGAGCTGTCGATCGTGTATGACAGGTGCTTGTGGGGTAGATAGCATACATCTACAGGTTGGTCTACAAGAGCAAGAACGCAATCCCAACATTAACCCTACTGTAGAGAACAACAAATCCAAAAGGTTAAATATAACACGGACTGTGTATTTAATTTAAGCAATACTTTGAAATAGTAGTAATAGTGATACTCAAATGGATGCAACACTGGCGATGAATTCTGTTGGGTCTTGACTTAATGAAACTGCATACAAACTGCAAGAAAGACACACAAGCAGGCTACAAAAACAAGCATCTGTCTTTATTTTGAGCATCTCTAAAGAAACAATATCAGCTTTGTCCATGCTGCATATAACTTTTGCCTTTTGTCCATGCACTGTTCATGCACATACCGTAGCTCCTTTTTTGTAACAGAGGATGAGTGTGTATTGGCTTGGCTGCCTCCTTCGCTCAGGTCACACTAGCGGGGTCATGGGGAGCTCAACAAAACACTCATGAGTTAAATGGGGCGATGTGGATGCTCCATGCCCCCCCTCTCTTCTGCCCTCCCGTCTGTCTCCAGGCTGGCCATTCCCCTCTCATTAATCCTGTGTGGATGTTTATCCATGTTGACATTCAACATAGCAGCCGGCCTTCTCTCTGACTAACAAACAGGGTGACTAAGGTTTTTTTTTGCTGGTGTTGTCACAGGGCTAGCCTAGCCTAGCTAGCTCAATGCACAGACTTGAGGGACAGAGGGGCACTCAATTTGTTACTCATATCACAGCCAGGCTGTGCAACTTGAATCAGTACGTGAATATGAACGCGTACCCTCTCAGGAGGGTCATTATCAGTTCTGTGTGCTGCGGAGAGGAAAATCAATATGGTCATCATAACGGGCTGGCAAACAGCCAGCCACTACGCTGTGTTCAAAGCATAATACATGGCATGAGATTACTCATCTGATGTCATCTAATTTCATCCCTGTAGACAGAGACACTGTGGGACTATAATAAGGTCAAGCACATTTAAAAGGCAATAGACATCAACATCTATCTCAAAAAGAAGACAAGATACAAAAAGACAAACCAGACAGTCAGGTGGCCTGGAGTGAAGCTACAGCAGAGGTTTGCCCTGATGAGTTTTTGCCACAAACACAAGCTGGCGTAAGAGCCCCTTACCGGGCCCGCCTTCTGCCTATTGTGTCAGTCCAGTCTTTTTCATTAACCGCTCCACTGAGGACCACGAGGAGGGGAGGGGATAGATGGGCGGGAAGGGAGAGAAGGAGGTGGTGGTGATCATGGGGGGACAAGGAGGGGTTCTGCAGACAGACCCAAAGGGACTCACTGTGGACCTGAGGAGCAGCCACGAAATACATGATTAAAAAGACACATCGACAGGCAGCGCTAAGCCCAACGTACACAATATTTACCTGCACCAGGATGGCAATTTAGAAGTAATCGCTCCCTCAAGTATACACACTCCTAGATAATATTATCTCTCACCCCCACACTTGTGGGGAGGGGCTGAGAAGGAGGGAGGGACCAAGAGGGAACAACGGACACTTAATGTGAAAGTTGAAATTGAAGAGGAACATAGTTGGAGAGTTTGAAGTCATCTTGCAAACACACCTGTCTGCCCATGACTCACTGCTTTGGAGTCAGGAGAGGAGAGGAGGGCAGAGGAGGCTTTTCTGCTCAGTTAGCCTACATGATACAGTTAACTGAGCTCCCCTCCCTACACTGCACTGCAACACATACCTCTGTGTCAGTATCAGTGTTTAGGGTCAGAGCTGTTGCAGACCAACACTGACTCAACAACAACAAGCATGCCATTATGGATGCTGTTCCACATGTTGTGTCGCATAAAGGCAGCTGTTCTGGTTACTACAATACCTAAATGATCTTTTTCATGCTGGCGAGAAGCAGGCCAGGCTGCTATTCTGGGGTTGGGGGGTGGGAGGGGGTGGCACATTTTGCTCCAGAGCAACGGTCTTGTCTTTGTCCAGTTCACTGAGCTGACGCGTTGCTACAAGCTCCCACCGCCTCATCCTTGTATTACCCCCTATCCACACAATATTTTCGTCCTTTCAGGGGGGAGTGTTGGCGATGGCTGCTTCATCGTCAGTTAGGGAGCCTCCAAGGCACACGGCCCCCATCACATTGTCCTGTCATGCAGATGGACCCCTCGTGGCCCATGCTAGGGATTTGGGGAAACTCCTGCCTGCTGTGCCAAATTAAGCCTTCACCCTGACATTAAAAACAGTACACTAGGTAGCACGGGATAAAACACGGGGGACAGAAATGCCACAGGGATGTGTCTGCGTTAACATTAAGGCGAGCAAGGCTGACGCAGATGTAAGCTACATTTCCAAGACAAAAATGTCAAGCAGAGCGCTACAGAGCAGGCCCTTGAGGGCCCGGGGGCTGCGTGAGAGAGGGATTTGATGAATTCTGTGAACGTTCCACGGATTCCTCCCTCACGGGGACCTTTGGGAGAAGAATGGGTCATATGCAAATGGAATGCACAGTATGGAGGAGAAGTTTCCCACAAGCCGAGTGTGAAAAGGGCTCTCCCTCCCCATGCCGGGCCCGCTGAATGGGCCTTTTCTTCTGCCACTGAAAGTGTATGAGGTAGAGCAGGCAAACTGCAAAGGTAACTAGGCTCTTTCTCCTCAGGCTTTCTCACTAAAGCCTGAACACACAATGGTTCATTTAAGCATTCAGCCACACAAACCCCAATAAAGCACATCCAAGCGCAGTTAAGGGGGTTACTGAAACTGACTCTGGGTTTAAAACTCCTTCTTTATGAAGGGAGAACACCTTTTTATAGGCCAATGCTCTCAGCCTCCATGGGATGGCTAATCATTGAGCTGCCTTAACAGAGGTGGGAGTGTGGTCGTACATCACACAATTTTAATTCCACTGAATGGTCACATGAGGACAGGCCTTTTCCCACCCTGGTGATGGACAAGTTGAGGGACGAAGCTTAGCCATAAATACCCCCCCCCCCCCCCCCACAGATTGTTAATTAAAAAACATATGTTGTGATCTTTACCTGTGCGGTATGTTTTCGGCTATTTACAGTATGCTGATGCATGTTCCGAGCATGACATTCACCTAGTTTTGACATCCATACAGGTTTAGGAGATATCTGTCATGTGTGTCATGCTTTTCGTCTGGGAGCCCCTCAGCTGTCACCTGTTGTAGCATTCTTTAGTCACCTTGGCCACTTCACACCACCTCTCTCCATCCCCCCCTTTCAACTCCACAGGGGAACATGGAGCACACAGGGGTCAGAGAGGAATGGACGGACCGGAGAAAAAGCTCCCAACACTCCCACCCTCCTCCTCCTCTCTTCCCCCTTTTATTGAACAGACTTAAACACAAACACAATTGGACATGCTGGAAGCCACACAATGGCACAGGGGGGGGGAAAGTGAAGTCATACTCTGCGCATGCATGGGTGCCTAGGTCAGGGGGCAATCAACAGCACTGCTGGCTACTGTGTCTTAACCCCCTGAAATAAAGGAAAAGCTCTGGAAGGCGGAGTGAGAGGGAAGAGACAGAGAGGGAGCGGAGGCGATGGTGGGGGGTGGGGGAATTTTCTTCTTACTTGGCACTTTCAAATGAAGCTGCTGAGGAAGTCGGTGAAAAGCAGTGAGATAAATGAAAAATTTCCTCCTCTGCTAAACTCTTCACACAACAGGGGTGGACCTTTTAAATGTAAACAGATGTCTTTAAAAACACTGAAGTGGCATGAGGAGCTACGGAGCCAATCCCCGCCTCCTCCGAAGCCTCCACTGACGCTCCAAAGCATTTGCTTGTTTCAGCAAACCAACTGTAGCTATAGCTAAAACCATGGCTTTTAATTGTCCTCCTACAATCTTACAGCATGTGGTCGCCTTCAATAGTTTCTAGGCGGGGTGAGCGAGTCCGGCGCACTAAGTATAGTTTAAGTATAGTTTTACCAGGCCAATAAACATGCTCATCAACATTGCATGAGTTGTTGCCAAGTGCCAAGCCCACAACCTCATTTTCCTTATTTGATGGATGATTCATCAAGGTGCAAGTGAGAGAGGGAGTGAGAGAGGGACGGGGACGGAGTCAGACAGGAGAGAGAGAGAGAGAGATAAGGAGGATGAGACAAATGGCCCTTATGATATTTTCAAATACATAGAAATCCTCGCTACCTGTATGCGCGCTCATTTCAAGGTGTCTCCGAGAACACTGTTCTGAAAACATGAGCCCAAGCTTTTGAGCATGGGTACAAAGCTGTCAAAGCACAGTCCTGTTTATTTTTGCAAAGAATGTTAACACCGGGCGCATTCCTCTATTCCCAAATTGCTGTGTTAAATTAGCGTTGCAGGGGGAACGGCTGCTACTCCTGAGGGGAGCTGACTGGGGAGAAGCGACAAAGGGAGCTAGAGTATCCCGCCGATTGCAAACACCTGTCGTCCTGCAGGCTGTTAACACCTCTCCGTTTACAGCAGGGAATGGAGCTCACCTTGATCCCAGCTGCCATGGGACCTTGCAAAGCCACTGACCATAACAAGCTGGGCACAACTAGAGGGCTTGCTTAATTATAAGAGCCCAAGCAATGGCTATTGAAACTTTTGTTTCTCACCATAAAAAAAGTAGCCACTAGGCCGGTTCCTGCAAAGACAGCAGCCCATATCAAATTGCAAAACTAGACTATAACAACATCACCAGTCATTAAAAAAAACAACTTTATTTATTCTTTTGCCTCTTTTTTTAATGAAACTTTGCTTCAAAAAGCAGAGAGAGTGATTTACATGACAGTTCACCTGCTTTGTCAGAAGGATGTAGGAAGTGAGAACTTAAAAGCAGACCTTGATGGCTCATTGAAGCAAATGCAAATGAGGCAAAGTAACAGCGACCACATCTGTTTGGTTAAGGATGTGACAATATCAATGGGGCTGTGTCATTATTGAGAAAGCCCTGATCATTTAAAAGGAACTGCGCAACAAATGACAGGTAGGCATCCTGAAGTCTTTCCAGAGTAAATAAGACTCCCTTTGAGAAACATCCACACCTCGACAGCAGGACCGTTATCTGAGGTGTGTCCACACTTTGCGCACACGCTCCAGGGACGAAATGAATAGCTGAACACACCCCTTAAAAAAAAGGAAATGACAGTGAAAAACTGTGGATAGCACCCATTTAAAAAACCCCATCACTCATCGGGTATCCACAGAAAATTCACACGAACGCAAAACCACACGAGAAAACACCGTTACCATGTAATTACCGCTTTTAACACGGCGAATTCCATAAATAATGAATTCCATAAATAATGATATATATAGGTTTGTTTCGACAAAATAGACACTTTCCTGCATTATTCCAGTTCCTTTAAGCTACACTGGGTGGCACAACTCATGAGCACGACAAGTTGATGGACAACAAATGTTGTCAGACTCGCGACAAAAAAATCCCTTTCACAATAAATAATAAAATAGTTACGGCCACGGTAGATTGTCGTAAAAGAAAAAAAAAAGTCCACGACGTAAATCCACGGGAACGTGTATCAGAAAAAACAGACATTAACAACTCAACAAAGTCCTTCAGATTTACTTTAAAATTAAATAAAATTGACATTTACGTGTGTAATACAAACAGGAGAGAAGTCCTATAGGCTACTTTGTAAGCATACAACAACATTTTCACGCCACAATAAGGTGGCTGAAAACCCGCGGAGCTTCGCATATAGCCTACGAAACTCATTATTCATCCACGCGTATCATTAATATACAGTCTGTATTGAAATGAGCAATAACAGAATAGTCTAGAAAACCTTTAACCTCCGTTTAAAGGTTCGCTCGCGTCCACGGTTGTACAAGAATCAGGATTCCCAGTGCGCGACTGGAGAGGATCCGCTGTCCTTATATGGGCTGCGCTCGCTCTGCTCACAAACAGCGCGTGAGATATTCCTCGCTCTCCGGAACCTCTGTTACCCCATCCATGTTTCTATTGAGCTTTCTGTTGCTACTTTACTGTTAAGTACCCTTGTTAAAACGTTTAACGTGAACAATATGAGCAGCACAAGAGTAAAACACTACAATAAGTTGGTGGGTGAAGAAAAGAGAACTGCTCAAAGCGTGCTTCAACACAACAACACGCATTTTTTTTCTCCTTTTCTGCGTTAAAACAATGTAATAGCAGTCGCCGATAACAAACTCTAATTTTAAGCGCACAACAAGGAAGATTAAATCCGGCAAACATGCGTTTTGTCAGTCTGTGTTGTGCAGCAACAGTGTCCTATCGCTACCTGCTCCGAGTAACTAAAAGAAAGGCAAGAACAAACCAAACAATTGCGTTCCCTGTTTCAGAAACACACACCGTGTCCACGACGTTTTCGACAAACGGACATTTATATCTAATGTTTTGTTATTTCCAACCCAAATTGTTTTTTTTTTAAAAACAGTCTGTCGAGGTCCGCAATAACAGTCAGGTAGCCTGCTTCCCACAGAAACAGGTCCGAGTTTTGTGGTGGGCTCAAAAACTCGACAAAATGAAAGTAAATCAATGGATGCTGAGTCCCTAAAGAGGGTCAAAGTACATTAAAATGAATAAACAGTTATAAAGTGCAGACAAAAGCGTGTCCACTCATAACAGAGTGAGTGAGGTGCGTATAACGGTTTCTGGTGCAGCGGACCGCTAGGCGGAGGGAGAGACGCGACCCAGGTATAACGGTACACCACATAGGGCTGTAATACAGCGCTCACTTGCTACTTCCCAGCACTTTCAGTTACTAAAAACCGAACTTATGGGCTGCCAAACTTTTCGCTGAAATTACCGGGAGACAGAACAGCCTCTGAACCGTTTCCCCGAAAGAAAAGCTCCGCGTCGGAAGTAGTTTTACTCACCGTTGTTCCTCCTCGGGTTCGCCTGCTTTCTGCGCTTACACCTGGGGCCATCCGCCATGATCCTTTCGTTGTGTCTAAATGCTGCCGGAGAGTCACCTCCTCTCTCACCCCCTCTCCCCCTCCTCCTCCTCCCTCCCTTTCACCTCCCCTTCTCCGCACCTGGTTTACGACACTCAGCTTTACGACATCACCTTCCCGTACCTCCCCGACCCACGCTGCCTGCCAATACCACTCATAGTAGTACTGGAAGAGAGAGGGACCACTGCATGTTCGCTGTACCTGCCCAGCCTTTTGAATGTGTACTCATGTGTAATGACTCTTTCTGTCTTCAGTAAGCACAAGGTATAGGCCTAGGTGATTACTTTGCATTGTTTATAACATCACAAACTACCTGCTGTAGACAGCACTATTATTATTATTATTATTATTATTATTATTATTATTATTATTATTATTATTGCATTTGGTTGGGTATGGGGTTCTAAATATATTTTTAAGACAATTTAGGCTTACTTAATCACTTTCCTTGTGAAGTGAAGACAAATTATTTTGTGTCATAATCAGTGCACATTATAATATAAGCACCTTCAAATATGACATTTTGCTTCGACCTACTGACCTATGTGTCATGCCTGTGACTATGTGTGCCTGTGAGTGTGTGTGTGTGTGTGTGTGTGTGTGTGTGCGTGCGTGTTGCACAGTAGCATAGCGACACACCATACATATTAGAGCATGTGTGTGTTGCTAAGACAGAGGAGGATGTCATGAGACTGCCATCACTGATTCAATCCTGCATCTAAATAAAGACCCTGCTGTTCTCCTGCTCAAGCTCACTGCAGCGGTGATGAGGACGCAGCCAAACCTCCACGTACGTACGCATGCGCACACACACACACGCACACACACACACACACACACACACACACACACACACACACACACACACACACACACACA
>JBBPCS010000263.1:0-25830 GCA_037974645.1 Hollardia meadi
TCTCTCTCTCTCTCTCTCTCTCTCTCTCTCTCTCTCACACACACACACACACACACACACACACACACACACACACTCTAATTACATTTCACAGATTGTGCTACAATAGCTGCTGGTAACCTTTAGTGGATAAGCTTTTCAATAATGCAAAGTACACATTTTCATATCTATTTTTCCCACTGTGCTTCCCATTTATTAATTTGCTGAACACAATAAAACAAAGACTCGACGTAATGTGCTCCTTTGCTCAAAAGGCACCCAACAAGATAAAAACACAAAGCCATCTCTCTGTAATGAAGAATGGGCTTGTGTGCAAACCAGCAGCATAATGTCTGACTGTTCCTCTTTGAAAGGCCATTTGGTTGCTAACTGTAGGGGTGCAACATTCTTTTGTTTCTGTAACTTCTGCTTTGGATTTATCTCCCCGATCAAAATAATTCATATCCTTTGCAAGGATTTACTCTGTAAACCCTAAAATACAGCATCATATAGATAAAACCCGAACATACATCATATAGTTATTTAAAACCAATACTGGGCCAATACTCAGTCTTTGTCCAATTATCGGTATGTTTTGTTTTGTCCGATTGCTGATTAAGAACTCTGACTCTGTTGCAGCATCCTCTCTCTGTCTATTGTCACCAGCTTTCTGCCTTCTAAAAGGCAGTTTTTCCTCGCTGTCCACTGTCACCAAGGTGCTTTCTCAAGGAGGAATGTTGGATCTCTGTAAATTCATAATTAATAACTAATAATAAAGAGTATGGTCTAGACCTACTCTACATGTTAAGTGTCATTTTGTTGTGAATTGGTGGTATATAAATAAAATTTGACTTGACTTGACTCACTCTGTGGTCTCACTCAATATCTCCTCCACAAATTAGCTGGATGCACGTCACGAATAATACATTATTCAAATAATCTTAATCTGAAAAGTAACTAGTAACTAAAGTTATCAAACAGAGGATTAAAAATAGCCTCCAAAATGTAGTGGAGTATATAAATACTCAAGTAAAGTACAAGTACCTAAATATTATATTTACTCTAGTACTTGAATTAGTACTTAGTTATGTTCCATTATTGGTTAGATGGACACTGGTTATTCTAATTTTGACACTTTTAGATTTTACTGCAAGTATATCTGTTCCAAATATCGGTTATTGGACTCTTTGATTACTTAATCAATCAGTATTGTTATTTGCACTGAATAAAAACATATTGTTATTGATATTGTTTTGCTTTTTGTTTATCCATCTCTCTAATTCAAAGATATAATATGCAGCATTTCTGCATTAAAAACAACTAGACTTTTGTTATGTATTTTGTTGAGTTGTGTTCTGACATTATCCCAAATGTTTCCAACAGTGTTCAAACCCAGAGAAATCTGTAAACGGTGCGTTTCATTTGGTCGCCTGTCTCTATAACCTCCAGGAGAGAGTCAGAGAGAGGAACTCAGTCAGCGAATGTGACTAAAACTTTAGAACATCACCTCGTCTGTGAACATTTCTGCCCGAGTCACGTCAGATAGATTTTCAGCAGCAATGCTGGTTGTTTGACAATGAAGACAACAACTCCCATGATCCACGCTACTTTACTACATCAACAAACTACGTCTTTTGTTTTGTTTTTATTTATTCGGACCAGTATTTACCAGAATCAAAAATTGCTGCCTCTGTTACAGTTGACGTTTCCATGCATGCTATATTAAATGCAGAATGGCCAACAACAGCGAGAGAGGGGTTCAAATACTATATTAAAATTCTGTATTATTTTAAAGTGGTCTGCTAATAAATGCACACAGAAATTAAATTTTATGGCCACATTAACAAACCTTGTGAAATGCTCAGACTTTCCACAAGCAGAAAAAGTGTTGAATGAACAAGAAAAAGGAGAGATCAGAATTTTTGTCTCTTGACAAAAGACGGACAAACAAACTGACATTTGGTTCCAATTTATAGCAGGCTGAGAATGGGCAGCTTGTCGCTCCATTACTAATTTTTCCATCTTTCATAAAGCCTTTGCTGCCAGAAAGAAATTTATCCACAATGAAGTTAAATCTTCTGCTTTTATTGTCTGTTCATTTTCAAAGCTGAATAATATGTAGTCAGAACATTATCAAAAATTATCATTATTTTAATTCGCCAAAAAGACAACAATTCATTTTATTTTATTTTATTGGTGATCTAATAAATATGTAACCAACTGCAGCCGTTGGGAGCAAAACTGCCAAATTCAGCCTGAGGATGGTACCAAAAGAAACAAATCGGCAGTATTTTGTCAGCCTCAGCTGGTGTTTTTATGCCTCCTCTGTGCTTAAGCTAAGCTTTTACAACGAGATGCAAAAACAACAAATACAGACAGGCATGTTAATAAAATACTGAGTAAAAAAAAAGTTTTTATCTGAACAATTAAGAGACTATCTGCCTCCAGAACAGCTCTACCTCACAGATATCTTACAACAGAAACTCTGCTCTACAAAGTCTTTCTCCCTCATGCAGACGTTGGCATACGTCTAGCAGAGCAGTGATGACACTCACTTCATTGCCAAAGTTCAAGTGGTTCCCAAACTTTTTCATGTGAAGGACCCCTAAACTGACACAAATGAGACCACTAACCCCAATTTGATATGATTTTATCCCACAGTCCCGCAGGTGATAAGAATTTTGAAACCCATGATCAAAACAGTCATACATTCGGTTATCGTGTTACTTATGGATGGAAATAGTGAAAATACATGATTCCCCTTTTTGCTGGGGACCCCCTGGTTCCCGGACCCCACTTTGAAAGCACTATCAAAGCAAAGAATTATTCTGCAAATATTTTCAAATGATGCAGCATGTAGATACAATGATACATTATTCTGTGCAGAAAGACCGGATGGTGGCCCTTGGTTAAACTCAAACCACAAATAACATGTTCCTTTGATCCAAATCAACTATGGCAGCTGCTACAAGGGATTTTTAATTGAATGATTATTGTATTAAATAGTTGCTTTTAATGGAGCATGCACCTCTGCAATTATTTCCGCTTTAAGAACCTGAACCCTGGGCAGGTCTTTACAGCCACAGGCGTTTGGTTCGCTTCCAACTGAGTGGTCACTGTTGGTGTGAAGCCAGCCTTTCATCTGCAAAAGGAACATACAGTATAGGAGAATAACAAGCTGATACATTCATGTAAAGATTTACACGTACACATGCTGCACACGGTCGTTTAGAGGCACGGTTTGTCCACAAACTCTTGGCTGTGGCTCGAGCCTGGCAGCGACACCACTGAACAGATTCACAGCACAGAAGGCCCTTTCAATTATTACTTCTGTCTTCTCCTTTTTTTTTCAAGTTTAAAAAAAGAAGTCTAATAACTTCTAATAGAACAAATCTGAGTAACTTCCCTAATCCTGCGACATTGTTCTCTGATAGGATCAATATTTGCCAGAACAGTCCTCTTATCCACACAGTGTGGTGAAATATTGAATGATAATGTTAGCCACTGTCTTTCCTGAAGCCAAGCACGATCCCAGATTATGGGATCATTTATGAAAGATTCTGCTCTTCTGTTTTCTCTGACATCAGAAAGAAGGAAAGCTCATGTGATCAAACACTGGAAGGAAAGCCTCCTACACTACTGCAAAGGCACTGATGGAAGTTTCACATAATTTTGTCTTATACCTTATACCCAAACTGAGACACATGTATCCAAAAACTCCACATATAGGCTAGACGCATAAGCAAAACTAATCCTTCCCCAAGTTCCCAATCATAGTGTGCTGTAATTTAGGACGTTTGTGAGCAGGCCGCCATTTGAACCTGCTTGAAGCACCGCCCCCATGTTGCGTTCAATGTTTGGTTGCTCTCATGGGTTATAGGTCTATCCAATTGCGTCTTGATGCTTTTTGGTCTTCGCCCGTTGACAACACCCCTTGGAAATCCAAAATGAACTGAGACTTATTTGTCAGGCAATGTTAGAGAGGAAGCTGCAAGTTTAAAGCATAGAGGGGAATATAAAACTGCCAAACCATCTATCTAACTGAAAAGACTGTTCAGTACTGAAGACACTTGGGGGGGGGGGTGGGGGGCAGGACTTGTGTCCAGTCCTTGGCTTGAAAAGAAGCTGTCATACATATCAAATTGAGCTCGTCTTTCTCAGCATTAGGGTAATTTACAGCAGTGTCACTGCCAATAATTGTCTTACATTCAGATTTATTAAAGACACTGTAAGGAGAGTTTCATTTACTGTGAGCAGTCTCTGCACCTGGCTGGTAACTGTGAGATTTTTAAAAAAAGAAAAAAGAAAGAAAAAGAGGCACGACAACACACGGCTCCTTCATTGCTTTTATGCTAGTTTCAATCGTGATCTTAAAACTTTTTGTTTTTTGTTTTGCAGTTTAATTTAATAAATGTTTTTTCACTTTATATTTTGTTTACATTCATACTACTCAGCATCATTATTACAAATATTGTAACATATGGTTTAGTAAAAATGTGAAATATATAGCAAAGGTAATAGCAGTCTGACACATTGAAATCTTCCAGGAAGTCGCAACTCCAGCCAAGAAATAGATCGGCACATAACCTCCAATAAAACTCCAATAACTTTTACACGACAGTTTTTGTACACATTAAACTGATTCAACATGTTAATGATTGAGCTTTAGAGGTACAGGAAGGTGTATTTTGTGGATTATAGACAGAGCCAGGCCAGCTTTTTGTTGAGTTCTGGGGGAAATGTATATGTTAGCCATATATGTGGTAAGGGCCATCATGACTTCAGCAGAATACACACATTTTGCAAAAGCTATGCAACATGTTTTTTTTCTTGAGGCTCAGTTAAGGGCCACATCACTTATTCAAAGTTTTATTATTTAGTTTTAGTCAGGTGTATAGTAGTGACATGGGGAAATAAATACTGAAATCTTACATGATTAGCATTTAAAGCAAATAGTATTATTACTAGAGTAAAATATAGTATTACTGAATAATTCTTTTTTAAATTTTTGTATCAATATAATATTTCTGTGAAAACAACCTTCTAGCAGTGTTTCAGAATGATTTAATGTTGGTTTGTAATGTGGCTTGTTAGCTAATAATAGTTAGCTTGCTAGTTAATCAGCATCTGCTTCAGTTTCACCAACAGCCACAAAGAGTGAATCAGGTGCAGGTCTTATCACCATCTTCTCGTTTTACTGATAATGTCAGACAAGCTGAGCTCAATAAGAGGCGACTAAAGCCTTTTTACACTAAATTAGTGCGTATATGCAAGTTTTTTAAACACATGTTAACCAGCTAAAAACTGATGGGCGATTGACTCCTTCCACATTAGGAGTAGACCAGTTTGCCTTTCTGCTTTTTTTTTCTTTCTCTGGTTTGTCAGGTTCGATGTCACGAACGCGCCAGAAGACATGGAACAGTAGAAATCAGCATGGAGGCCAGTGACAATGTTACCATGGTTACTTTTTTATATCTTTGACTTCACTCTCTCAAATTCACTGCCAACTGAATGATGTTTGAGGGCTGCTATTTATGATAACTATTTATACAATATTAAGATGCTTATAATGCAGTGTTTCCCAACAAGTTTTGAATTTAGATCTGTGATGTCCAAATATTAGTGGTGCAAATAAACGTACAGCAGCATGCATTGTTAGACTGAGTCATTATATAACATTACTCCTGTCTAAGAGACTCATTCTGTGTTTTCACTTTTATTACTGTAGGTCCGTTTTGTATTTGGTTTGAGCTTTGAAGTTCATGAAGTTTTATTTTGCTACTGCTGTGTTGCAGCAGACTGTGCTATCATGTGTTGGAACTCACCTTAATTCTGTAAACAAAACATTATTCCACTGATTTTTTTTTTTTCATTTGTCTTTCAGAAATACAGTAAAACAGAAATCCTTTCTCAGTGTAGGGGCCAGGGTCAGATGGCTTTATCTTATGCCCTAAGTATAATAAAGACCCAAAATGACGTACTGATTAAACTAATAACCTCTACAGATGCACGTGTTTACTTGATACAATTACTGTATTTGTACAGGTGTGACAATGAATGCATTAAAAGGGGAAGTTTGCCCACTGAGGCTGCGTATGTACAGCGTCTAGATTTTTGTGCTATGCCACTGGCTTTGGTTATACACACTCCCAACTGTGTCCCACGGCCTGGATGTTTAATTGGCCAACATCTCCGTTAGTGGCAGGTATTACCAGTAAACAGCCTGTACAATCTAACATATTTTTACACAGCTGAAGTCATATTTCGCTTTTTACAACGTTATATCACAGTGGTCACACAGGACAGAAACCAAATGTTGCCAGGCTCAAGCAAAGGTTGATGAAGGAGTATGAATGGGCTTCACATTCCAATGATCAAATAAAAACTATTTATGCAGCACACTTCTCAAATAAAGTGGTGATATCTCTGTACACCGGTTGGTAGAGGCGTAGTGCTATTTGTTAAAGTGCCGGAGCGCTCGTACTGTGTACATGTATGCATGTACGCGCACGCATGCAACGGTGTACGTGTATAGCAGCAAATTCAACACCGTTTGTTTGAGAAACAGAGAAAGTGACAGAAAGAGGAAAAGAGAAAGTGAAAGGTTGACTATCGCATGCAATATTTCTGTAAGTAATTAATAAATTAATAACCCGTGATATTTTCTTGTAAACTGGCCCGAAAATGCCAGACTCATAACCCCCTGGACCAGTGACTCACTAATGAAAAGCTTGGTGTGCACACACAACTAAAATCTATCTCAAGCGTATAGAAATGTGGATGCAGCACACGTTAACCAAGATTAACAGGGTGGCTTTGTAATGTTTTGCCCATTTCATTTGTTTTATTGGCTCTCTGGCATGATATAGGCCTACACTCTAGTGATGATTGGAACTTAAAAACATTTTCAACTGGATTATGTGAACTGCAAATATTCTATTTCCAGACCTGGAGGGAAAAAGTGGTTGTTCCGGTGCGCTCCGGCAGGACTACACCCATGCCAGTTGGCCTACATTTTTCAGAACACCTATTATGTGCAACTCAAAATGCAACTGAGTTAAATGAATCACCATACAGGAAAGCAAAAAAAAGAAAAAAGCCATCTTTGTTCATAGACCGCCTGTGTATTTAGCATACCTGCAAGGCCATTGTGATGTGCAGACCTTACACATCTGCAAGAATACATATGGGACACATGGTGCAATGGCAGCAGGGAATGGAAATCTGAAGGTGGTGGGCAGAGGCTAGTGTCATCAGTTGTCAGCTTTTTCACCATTCAAGCTGATACACTTTAGGATGTTCACGGGATCATGACGCAGAATCCATTCATTTTGAACTGGGAATAAAATGACTCCATTAGCTTTTTAGAATACATGTTGAAAATTACAAATGTAAAGATAAATGCCTAAAATATGATACTGGTTAGAAATCAGTCATAATACTGAAATAATGCTGAAAGCTGGTGTCCAAGTGGCCATGTTAGGTCGGTGAAGCAGGAGTAACATTATAATATTATTTCCTTCCTACATATCTTGAGGTCAGACAGGACCCATATCTCATTGCACTGTCTTTGATTTAATAATGCACCCATACTCTGGAAAATGAGTAACACGAGTGATTGCTCTTTTTTTTTTTTATTATTTCTTTCCTCTGACGTTGTCATAGCTTTCTCGCCTCTTTAACAACCCTACCCAAACGTAAGTCCACCCTCTTCCCCCAGCCACTCTAAAATCCATCACCACACATCTCTGTCAGTGCCGCGGAGACTCGGAGTCGGGTGCACTGAGTTGTCCACGCTCACCCGAGCGCCAGTGGACCTGCGATGGGGAAATGCTTGGCTGCAGAGAAACCTGCACGAAATTAAATTCTCCACTTGGCTGACTAGGGGTGACTCGTCCTGGTCTGCCGGCCTGTTCCTTCATTATTCCTAGGCTGATAACTGACTGAACGGGATGTCTTGTCTGTTTAATGCCAGCTCAGCTGCTTCATGGGAGGAACGGGCTTGTCACTCTCCGCTATAACACACTGTATTACCATCTCCACTTCATTTATTTGGCTCAGATTTCGAACGCCCATCAAGCCACGCGTCCCCCACCCCAAAAGACACTTGCAATTCACCACTGCTCAACGTTCTGCATCTGTTAGGAAACTATTCAAAATAACCTGTCTAAAATTTTCATTAAAGTGTCATTTAGATGTCACACAGACGGTTTAGATTGGAAACAATAAAGATGACCTTAATTGTAGCTTTTCATACCCCTAGTCTAGTTCTCTGTGGATAGCACTATGAAAAAAAAAAACATCTCTTTGTATTAAGCACAAAAAAGAGAACAATGAAAAACACCCAGTGACCACAACAAATGCCACCACAAAGCTTGCTTGTGCTGGAGCAGACAGTAAGCTTTGCTTCCCTGCATTTATGAGCGTTGAGTTAAAGGTTTCTGCATGAGGGCACTGCATGATTGAACGTTGTGATATGGAAACACAGGCAGGCAGCCACTGTCAAAGACACGGCTTGCACTTGACCCCGCAAGCACTCTCTCTCTCTCACTCTAGAAATGGCTTTCTCTTCTCGGCTAGCTTTGTGGCATTTGCACAATTATAATGAATATATCCTTTCCTAATGCACTGGTATGTAGTTTGCTTCTCATAATTCATAGCCTTAATGTAGGCTTTTAAGCGCACATGGCGGTGTTGAGTCTTCTCATTAAGGCTAATCAATGGCAAACGCTATTGTCTCGCTGGCACACAGTGGCTCGACAAAGAGCATCAAACACAATCGAAGGCTGGCTTCAGAGCAAAACTATCTCAGAGCGAACAGTAATAAGAGCTTGAAAAGAAAGAAAGAAGAGAAATCAGTATTTGGAAGTCGTTGAACATCCAACGCCCACTCCTTCTTGTGTAACCGCAAAGCCGATAGCACTGAGGGACAAAATGCTTTCCAATGTGACAATTGATTGCTTTTTGAGGTAGTTGTTGGTTGATTTCATAATTGGTATAATTTTTCACAAGTACATGAGTGTCATGCCATGATGGGCTTTAGAATCCTGGTAATGCAGTGGCCCGTACTTCAACCTGAAGATCAATAATGTATTAAAACCAAGAGCTTATTGAAATAATAGAGGGTTTGTGTCTGTTTGTTTTTATGCTAGGGAAGAAAGTCAAGGAGAGAAAAATGCACCAAAGAGAAGCGTTTGATTCAACGCCAGGCCTTCACTGTGAATTATGCATTGTTTTCATGCCAGCACTTTTACTCCAAGAAAGAAAAAAACAGAGAAAGTCTTAGTGATGTGAAAACTCTGGACTGTTATTGACGTGCAGGACAATGTGCGGGCAGAATAAAGCAACACTTGATCATTCGGAGTCCAAATGAACCGCAAAACCAAAAACTGTGAACACAAACTGTTCATTCTTTTTTTTCTTGTTTGGAGAGCAGTCTGCGTGCTCATGAAGTAAATGATCCCAGACCGGTTTGCCTACACAGGTCATTATTTGCAGCACCTGATCAGTGTATAACATTTGGCAATCTGTGGTTCCCCGCTGCTATCTCTTCCTGTTAGATCTCCCTGTTTTGACAGTGTTTGAGAGAGGAACACTCTGTGAGGTGTCAGGTGAAGACTACATGTGACAGATTTGGAGGGGAAAATCAAGAGAAGACAAACAGGCAGCTAAATGCCTGGGAAATGTCTCATCGCTCAGACAGAAGGCGATAAGTGCTGTTGACGTGGACATGACAGGCTAGCAACAGTAAACCTCAGGACACGCAGTCCCACCGGAGGCCCAGGAGTGGCCACGATTCTTGATGACTGCTGAATGTACTTAACAGCTCTTATGAAGAGAATTAACAAGAAGTGGTAAGCCACCTTCACCACCACCACCACCACCACCACCACCACAGACACATCCAACTTCCACCGCCCCTGCCTTTCTACTGTAAGCCCTTTGATGTTTCCCTGTTTCTACTCGACAGGCAGCTTTGGTTTTGATCAAGGTTTGATTTCCTGTGTCGTATCTGATACATATTATGAAAGCAATACAAGCCCCCATAGAGAGGCATTGACAGAAGTACATCTCCTTTTGACACACACACACACACACAAAAAGCTAAATCTGTGCCCAAGCAGTCACACAAGAGGAAAGAATGTGTAAAGTTTCTTCACAGAAGGGAATGGAAAGGGAATATTGTGCTTTTATTTCAGGAACATCAGAAGACCTGGCTTTTCTGTTCTAAAGTACAATGTAGAATCAGTATCACGTACAAGCTGTAAAAATAAGCCACCCATATTAAATAATATGAAAGGCAAAATAGGTTATCATGTACAAGTATGTATTGGTTAGGTACTTATTAACAGTAGGCTCTTTACATTTTAAACTATAGTCTATTTTATACTTCTACCCTGATAGCAAGATTGTGGATTGTGGATCTGTTCCGGACCCTATGGTACCTCCGGCGCGGATCCGGTATGGATCCACAAAACGGGTCCGGATCGGACTCCACTTACACGATGGGATGGATCCGGAACAGATAAGGATCACGGATCCAGAGCAGATTCAGCCCAGACCCTACTTCACTACATTTAAGAGGGAAATTGTGTGATTTGTACTCACATTTATTTGACAGTTGTCGCTACAATTTAGTTTGCATGCCAGAATTTTACATACAAAACATTCAGTGAGCTTATAAATATGATTTTTTATTGACTGAACTACACAACATATTACCAGTATACACAGTATATATATATATATATAAATTAGCTCCACTGCAACCAGCTACCAGAGTAAAATGGTGAGAAGTCGATGCATCAGTGATCATCAAAATAATAGGCCTGGCTGTTTAGAAAATTTGAAAAACCACTCATGGGGAGCAAAAAAACAAACTGTACATATTGACATATTGTCATGTTAGGTTGAAATGGCTAACTTGTTAGCATTAGCTTTCACTTGGAGTCATGTTTCTGGCCACCTGATGAATGTAAACTTGCACTTTTGTGCTGTATAAATATATCTTTAGCTGCTAAATGCTAGTTAGCTTGTCGCTAACTGTTGCTACGTTGCTACAAGAGCAGTGAGGGTAAACCAAAAATAAAGTAGGGGGACAAAAAAGCAACAAGCTGAATTCCATTCAAATGCTCCTTAAAACACCACTGCGGCTGAAAACGACACTGAATGATGGATGAACGGTGAGGATCAACCAAAATATTGAAGTTGTGGGACAAAAACAATGAGCTGAAAAACGTTGTAAAGCTCAATGTAGCTCAGGGGAACTGAGTCCAGTGATAATTCTCTGTGTTCATAAATACAATCAACCCTTGTCACATGCAAATAGTGATAAAAATATTGAGTACAGCCTCTTTAAATAAATATTGCACAACTAGGCTACTGGATGCTAAACAGATGCTAATGGCAGAGCCAGCTCCTGTGAGCATCCCAGTGCCTTTTCAGTAACACCCACATCATACAGCATTCACCTCAGACTCCACCGGTCCACCCACATGTATAAGACCTAAAATAAAAACAACTGATGCACACCCTGGTTCAAAATGTCTGCCCAGAATTGTATGGTGAATCAAAATTGGGATAAAACATTTGAATTACAGAACACAACTGTGATGTCTGCCCTCCTGGACTGCCAGATCATGAATATATATTACATTATGAAGACGTGATGACATTTAGAGCAATCACGTTTAACCCTCTCCTCTTGTGCCTCTGTTTCTCCTCTCTCCACCTAATGCATTTTGTGGCAAGGGATGCATCTTAAAAGATTCAGGGAGAAATGTCAGCCAAAGCAGACGCTGCATGAGAGCTGGGGTCATTTTCCGACTGCTTTCTGAATTCTGGAGACACACACAAACACAAGGGTGCTCTATCCTTCGCTCCCCCCTCTTTTTTCTCCTATTCCAGTCTGTCTCAGCCCCCTTCCACTCTAAATATTTCTGTTGGTTTACCCTTGTCCATGTGACCGTGCTGGAGATAGCACAGAACGCACTACCGCGAGAGAGAGAGGCTTGACCAGTTGGGCGCTGTCTCCCACCTCATTACCAGATGCAAATGAAACGGGTACACATGTTTAATATTTAGTGGCAGCAGAAATGTCAGGCTGGCACGAGACGGAATTAAACAGCACTGTCAGCGCAAGTGAACTCAAGGCTTTCTCAGCTATTTCACTTCATATTGAGTTACTGTCACAATTTATTTCACAGCGGTGGGACGACTAGTGTGAAAATGTTCCGCGATGCCTTTAAGGATGGAAGGGGAATCAAGGAAGAGGTGTGAAGGGTATTGTTCACATGAGGCTTTGTGTTTATTTCTTCACTCTGTGACAAAGCTTTATTGTCTTAACAAAGCTTTACTATTCATGAGGATTTTTTTTTTAGATTCTAGCGATGGCATTTTAGTGAGAGCTGGCAAACTCACAGTGTTGTTACAGTAATATTATGCACATTGGACGACTGATGCACAGACCTCCCAAGAGAAGGCTTTGGTTTAACTAATCCTGATGATCCATACCCATATCAAATGTGTCATCCAGGCCACACCAAGAAGGCACGAGGGATTTCAAGCAGCGTGGCTTTGCCGTCTGCAATGTTTCTAATAGCTCAAAGAAATTATGCTCAAAAACAGCAGAATGTGCTGTCTGCAAAAAAAGATGTCCAGTTGGATTTTGCACTCTTGTCACCGCACACCGATACATATTATCATACACAGGGCTGAAGCAAGTTAATGTTCATTCTAATCAGCAGGGCAGATAACACCGGGACCCACAGGGACCTAATTAAAGATACTGTTTATGAGAGGTTTATCTTCACAGTACTGGCAAAAAAAAGTCCCCCCACATCGCTTAATCCAGACAAAGAGACAGGAAGTATATATGTTCATCTGATGCTATTTTAAAGCAACTTTTCTTTCACCATGTCATGTTAGAGGGCTTGGTGAGAGGCGAGGCGGTAGGCACGGTCAGATCAAAGATGTTTTGTGGTTCTTAATTAATTGAAAGCATTCTCGCACCATATTGTATGAGTGAATGGAAAAAAAAGTTTTTGCAGTGGGCAGGCAGTCAATGAACTCCCACTGCCTTCTCAAAAAAAAAATTGAAGCGTTTCATTATTCCAAGGTGAGGGCTTTAAAACAGCATTTTAAATGTTACCCCGCTGTTCAAGATCATGAAAACCTTTAATTTCATGCAAATGAACAGCAAGGAGCATGGAGCTTAATGTAAACGAATGCTTCTTTTGTGCTGCCGTAGAAGTAGAGCCAGAGAGGGAGAGAGAGAGAGGCCAGGAAGAAAATTCCCAAGGATTCTTTAATTGCTATCTGAAATTATGTAAATCCCTCCGCTAGGCTGAGTGCAATTATCCAGCGCCTCTTGCTGCCAGCTTTACTAATGTCTAACAAAATATCGGTGGCTGACATTTAGACGTGGTAATGCAAATGAGAATTAATTTTTCTTCCAAGACAAAGGGCAGTCGAAAGATCACACCATTTTATACAATAAAGGCTGAAAAAAGTCGGGTTTGCAAGATGACAAAAAAGATGTTGATCAAGAAATGAGCAAAGCACTGAAGCCCATTTTATACCAGTGCAGCATGGTACAGAGTAAGATTATTTTCTTTATTCTGCACTATTAATCTATTGCCACAGAGAGGCTGCAAGCAGTAGACATTCATTTAGGGCTGGAATTAATTGCAGCCTCATTTTTAGTAATGATATGGGGGAACCCTCCCCACTCCCCATTGTTAGAACACGATCCTGCCACGGCTGTGATGTTGGACTGTTTGGGTCACATTTTTCCATTTATCTCCCCAGGTACAGAGATGGATGTAGGCCAGGCGCTGCAGCCCTCTGTAGACTCCCCCTGTGTGCAGCACAGAACACCTGTCCTGCTGTGCGTCGGCACCCCCAATCTTTACCGGGCCAAGGAGGAGCGCCATCTCTTTCCAAAACCTATTGTCTCATGAGACCCCAAAGGAGCTAAGATGAGGAGGAACCCAAGGGCCCATGTTCACTGGGAGATCTGCTGCGCCAAAACTGCATTTCTTCACCAGAAATCAAATTACTACATGCTGACGTGGAGGAAAACTGGCGAATAATATTGCAGTATGAATACTGTGTGCAAGACACCACCAGCTGTGAGCATTCTCAGATGGAGGAAAAAAACATATTGTGATACACCAACAAGTGCCTGACAGAGCTTTACTGTAATCTAACAAAGCTACTACTGTGGCAAAAAACAAACAAACAAACAATCAGAGTAATGATGCACTCTTGGAGTCAGTAGCAACCAGTTTGGTAACATTATAGATTAGGTAACACATACAGTATTAACCATTAACCAGTTGCTTATCAGTATTCATATAGTAGCATATTGGTTCTTTATTTGACATTCAGTTCACCCAAAAATGAAAATGTAGTCATTATTGACTCATCCTCATGCCGATGGAAAGTCGGGTAAAGTTTCTTTAGTCCACAAAACATATCTGGAGCTTCACAGCAAAACACTGTTGCAGCATTCTCCTAAACATGAAGCTGGAGAATTGTTTTAAAATGTTAAAAAAAAACAAAAAAACAAGTCTCTGGAGGCCTACGATGACGATTTCATTGTTGTAGTTGTTTTTTAGATGTTTTTTTTACATTTTAAAACAATTCACCAGCTTCTTCAGTTGTTGAGGAGAATGTTGCAATGCTGTCTCGCTGTGAAGCTACAGAAATGTTTTATGGACAAAAGAAACTTCTCCCGACTTTCCATCAGCATGGGGATGAGTCCATAATAGCCTAACTGAATTTTCTGAATATTTTGGGTGAACTGTTCCTTTATTGCCTTTCTCTGTTCTGCTTATACAATCTCAATATGCTTTGCTCAGTATGGGCCATATACCACAAGTCATTCTCCCTTAATAACTCTTAAATAAATAAATAAATTATAATCTATTCTTCTGTAGCAAAACACATATCTGCTAATAGTGACCAAATAACTCTATAAGTCTTTCTAACTCAGTGTTCCCCATTGTAAAGTGAGGTCTTGCTCATAACTAGTTCACTATAGTCTGAATTAGTGCCAAACTAAGAGTGAATTAGTTATGAGCAACACCTCACTTTATAGTGGGGAACATCTTCTGAGTTGCATATTCTTGTGGTACTACCAACTTATAAGGCCCATACTGAGCAAAGCATACGATCATAAGCGATGTACAACAACTTCCTTACTAACTCAATAAGATAATTAGAGGGTAATTGAGGTAAAATTCTGCTATAGGTTAATGACCTAGTAGTTGTAGAATATGAGGATATAAGGCATTTATACGTGCTTTATAATGACTAATAAAGAACCAATATGCTGCTAATATGAATGCTAACAAGCTGCTAGTTAATGGTTAATATGTGACATCTTGTGAAGCTGGTGTGGGATGAGAATTGACTATTGTAATACTGAATGTCTCTGTCCAAAGGGAACCATGACATGACGGACGTTGAGTTTTTCGGAACAACTGAAGGATTAAGTGTTTTTCCATGGATTGAGAGAAAACTTTTGAAGCTAAATGTGGATTAGCTTCTTTTTTTTAAAAACTTAGCTGTTGAAAAGTTGTTTTTGCAGGACAGTGATGCACTTTGGGAAAGCTAGCTTTGGGAGATGAACCACACGTCAATATGTATATACTGCTGTTTTGTTAGAAAAACTGAGGCGTCATTAAACATGGCTTACCGGGAAAACAGGGAAACAAAGACGGTGCCACCGTCTGTATAATTTTCCAAGCCACTTCCTTCCTCAACATCATCTCAGCCAACATTGTCCATAATTATGTTCTGTTTTTCTATATAATATCTATATCTATATAATGTCAAGAATGTATGTGGTGTTGCATAGTGTGTCAAACTTTGACATACAGATATTTTGATATCCTAAATTACAAATGGTTCTCATCAGTCATATTGGGAACAAATCATCACAAGAAATCGGCTTTGAAGATTCACCACACAGGGCCTTCATTTCGCTTCAGAGATGGCCTGTCCAAATGAAAGCTTTATTGTGCATGCTAATATTATCTTGGGTTCTGCACCCACTGCTAATGTGCTGCATTTGTAGGTATCTACTATTGTATATAACCCCCACTGCACCTCATATCACCCTCCATCTTCTCCTCATCTCCAGCTTTCTAACCTCCATCTTCCCTGCCCCTCCGCCACCTGTACATCCATCAGCACGCTGTCATGGTAGAGGGGCTTCAGTGCTCCTTCCTGATGCGGCCATCAAGGCCCTCCATCTAACACAAGCCGACACATCATAATAACAGTAAGAGGCCTTTCCTGTCCGGTGTCATGCTTGGAGAGATTAGTTCCCCTCCACAAAACCCAGGTAATTTGCTTTTGCTGAAACACGTTTGTAGATCGTATTCTTTCAGGTTAACTAGTTCACGAGAGGAGATGAGACACTTGCTGCACAGTGTTTGCTCCTTTCTGCCATTATTCCTTTCATCTGTTTTAAGTGCAAACCAAACAGCTTTTCTTGCATACATATGGTGTGTGTCTGTATAGGTCAATGCCTATATCTAGTCCTTTGAGAATAATAATAGTAATAATAATAATAATAATAATAATAATAATATTAATAATAATAATAATACATTTTATTTATACAGCACTCTTCTTAACAGTGTCACAAAGAATATCAAACCAGACAAGGCAGATAAAATGAGAATAAGGCAAAAGGTCATGGACATGGTGGAATTAAAAAACAATGCAATGAATTAGATGACATAAAAAGGGTTAAAAGGAGTATAATATCTAGTAAAAACATGTATCTCCACAAGCTTTCACAAAGAGAAAAAAATTAAGAAGAGATTTCAAAAAGACCAAGAGAATTAGTGTGTGACAGTTTCATTTATTTAAGCAGTTAAAAGAGTTACTTTACAAGCATGTACACTTCACAGATGTGCACTAACCTTTCCAAACATTCCTGGAATGATACCAAAAATACTGTAAATACATGTACCTGAAAAGATGCAAACATTGTCCTGGATATTAAAAGACTTTGGCGATACATCCTATCTGTTTTACTTATACCCGAGTCCATGTTAAATCACACGCAGGAGAGAAGATGACCAGTGAGGGACAAGTCACTAAAGCATAGGGTGTTTTATAGCTGTCGTTGTCTGAGTCACAGATAGGTAAGTGTTTGAATATGTCACTGACTTAATGGGACATTAATCCATCCATAACCCTGATGTGAGGTCTGTCGAAAATCAAATTTGGTCTGGGCTTCTACAAAATATTTAAAAATAAGAAATCTTGCTCAGAATTAAGTGAGTGGCTGAAAGTCTTTGAGCGGGAGTTAATTTCTGTAGGTCTAATGTCTATTTCATTCTTTATTAATCACAGAGGGACGCTCTAAATCCCCTCTGTGTATGAAGGGGCTGTGCTCCGTGTCTTCTCACATTTGCTGCACGATCATATTTCATAAACACCGCATTTGAATTTTTATGTACAGAGTATGCAATATTCATGATAAACTGAATATGTAAATAGGTAACCTTTATTTATGAGTCCCTGCCAGACTCGTACTCTTAAGTATTACTTTGGATTATAAGATGGATGGACAAAAATGTTAGTTAGGGGGATACTTGTGTGGCTGTGGAGTGACTGATAATTAACAGCTTAATCTGTACAGGTTGGACCTCATCATTCTCCTGCTTTCTTCTGGGTTTTCTTTTTTCCAAGGCTCAAAAAATAAATGATCATATGTTTTATTAAGAATGGCAAAAATCTACTTTTAATCTTCCCACTGAAATAGAAACACAAAGATGTGCTTTTATGCCACTTGCTGACTTCTATTAGGATGTATAGTAGTGCTGTACTGAGCTGAGAATATCTACAAATTTATTTGAATGAATCACCCCGGAAAGGGTCCCAAAACTAGTCAAGTCGGCATCTTTTAGCCTCACATTTAATCCTAATGCTACATTCCATTACATTTCCAGCCTGTAAGTGCCTTGGAATTACACGTCCCATCCTGAAGGAGTCCTTTTTCTTATTGTTTAGAGAGTGGTTAGCATGCCGGCGATGCTCCAAATACGATTTTACATCCACTTATGGAAATCCATTGTTCCTTGAACATTTCCACATACAAACCAATATATGCTTTTCTAAGAGGTCTAAGACCTCAATTACATCAAAGGCAGTTTGTCCTGCTGCTGGGCTGCCTGCTGAAGGGCTTAAACAACTGTGTCAATGCTACCCCCTTGTGACCACACTGTGGCAGAAGCATTTCCTAACAGCCATCTTTCACTGCAAGAAATACTGAGAAAAACAGTCCATTTCTATCACACCAAAAACAATCAACACACAACAAGTTCGCTTGTATGAAATATCAAAAATAACTTATGCAATGCAAACGATTTCAACATGGATACAATAATTACAATAATGCCCATTATTCTGTACATGCATTACAACAGAGTCTGTGTGGTACACCTTGTTTTGGAGGTCAGTTGTCTGGTGTCTTTACATGGAGTCTGAACTATGAAACAGTGAATAATAAAGATTAAAAGAAAGTCAGAGAGATTCTATTTGCACAATGGAATTGAAATGTGTCATGACGGCACCCACAGCATTTGTAGCTCGTGGGTCTCTTTCATTAAAAACCAAAGACGTCTACAAAGTTGCGATGCTGACGTGCAGACAGATGTGCATGTCAGAGGCATGAGAGGGAATATTTTGGAGGGCACTCTTCCTGCTGTCCTAGCCGTGGCAAGAGAAGAAGTACCGCAGTCTTTTATTGTATGGACTTGAAAAGAAATAATTAGACACACACAGATATATAATCCTGCAAAAAGCTGCATGGCTCGCTTGTCACATGTGGCAGAAAGAAGAAAAAAAAGGAGAGGGGGGGCTGAATTCTCTGAAGTGCAGTTTGCCATAGGCCGTTACTTTTATTTGCTCTACCTTCAAAGAAAAGGGTGGGTTTGAGAAGTTGGAGCTCTTTTCTTCTTTGTTATTGTAGTGGAGTCTTGGGAAGCAGAAATAGGGAACGATTATACCAACATTTATTTGGAAATTAGGCACGTTAAAAACTGCTGTTCATGGTCGATCATTTTAAAGCCACAACAACACCAGCCAATACTCCACCAGCATGTTTTATAATCATGTTGACTATTTTCTATTACAAAATAAGATGCTAGTTGAGTTTTTTTTTAAGAATCTCTGTAACGGAAATTGAGATAAAAATTTTCCATCAGCTATCCATTTGATCATCAATCAGAGTGGATATGCCAATACTAATAAGCACATTAGTATTACCAATAAAATGCTGGCACTAGACATTTCTGCAAATCATGGATATGTTTTGTAATTTTCATACTTATCACATTAACATTTCTACAATATGTGTGATAAAACGTTTCTTATTGCATATAAGGTTTTGTTGTTGATGCTGTGACACCACTCAAGACCACTTCAACAAACCAACTAACAAGCAGGGTCATTTTAGCAACCGTTGGGACACTTTGTGGATATTTTGAACAGCACCCCGGAAGAGTTTCCTGCCATGTTTGTATTGTAGGCATTTTAGGAAAAATATGATCTTTTCCAAACCCGAAACCGAGTGTTTTTTGTGCATAGACCTCACAAAACATAAAGAAACGTGAAGTTTCAGCGTAACCTCTGGTGCCAAGATTTATTCTGCCGATTGGGCTGGAAAAATTGCTCCCAATGAAGACATTTTAATCTTTTTGTACCATATTTTAGATATTAAAAAAATTTCACAATATTAAGTAAAAAAAACCCAAAAAAAACATTGCCCATGATTTCCCTGTAAAACTACACACTAAAAGAGACGCGGGTTGGGTCACATAACCTCCAGCCTTGGCCATAATTCACAGTGCTCCTGTGAGGCGACGTCAGCTGAGGCCATATTAGGGGGCTGCACTGTGTTGACATCTCACGCAGCCCCCTAGGTTAGGCCGTGTCAATCACAGGACATGTGATTGCAGGAGTCCCCGCCTGCTCTCTCATTGACACCTCCCATTGACTTTCCTTCACGCAGATCAGTGAGCCTAAACCATTTCAATCAGAGTGCCCCCCCACCCCAGACACACACACACACCCTCACACACACACCCTCACACACACACACACAGGGCAGGTTGATTTGTGCCTCGCTGGCAGGCTTCAACATGGCTATGACTTTTATCCACTTACATATTTTACCTGACTGTGTGGTTCCATCTCTGCACACAGTGGAAAGCATGGCTCCTAGCACCATGCATGTGCACTACCAAAACTATGTTCACTTTAAAGAAGAGAAATAGTGTTTGAATTATTTTCTTCCCTGACCTTAGGTCCATGTATGTAAACATGTGACCTGTTATCATGCTACAGCGCTGTTATTTATGTCACATAATCATTTTCAACTCCCTCAGGATGCGGTCGGCACACAAACATGACCAAAATACATATTTAGATTTATTTGTCTGCAACTGTCCAATAAAACATATCCTTTGCATTTCCATCTCTGGGCTTTAGTCCCAGTGGGAGTTGCTGGCTGAGAAATGTTGTGCTTTCAAGCTTCAGGGAACAGCGATGTGAGCAATGTTCAGGGTAGGCGGGGGGAAAAAAAGTGGTACGCTGCCTAAGTGTTGTACTATAAAGAGAGAAGAAGTAGGTTTTCACATTCCAAAAGCCTCAGAGGGTTTTAGCTCTGCAGTGGAATGTGGGTGCAATCATCATGCTCATCTCAGGAGAGACTATAGCAGGGTCTCGAGCACTCACTCAATCTCTTTGTTTCATTTCCCTTTTATTTCTCTGTCTGTAGCATCGTTTACTTGCTTCTTCAAGTTTGTCCATCTTCTAACGCTCTCCCTCGCTGAAACGAGCCGTCCCAACGGCAGGTTTTCTATCAAGGGGAAGAAGCGTTTTGAAATACCCAAATGAGCCTCGGTTATGTCATTCCTACTCCTGGAAATAAAATGTGCTGCTCTGTAATGAAACAAGTCGATTGTAAAAGCGGAATGAAATATTTTATGATGTGCTTGTGAAGGGGAAAAAAAGGAATGTCTCGATGAAAGCTGTGCCCTTGGGTGCATTGTGGATTCCATCCTCATGCCATCCACACATGGTTTAGGGTGTTTGTGGCAGGAGAGGCATCCCCTCTGCGACCAGAGTCATAAATGAATTACTATAAAAAGGGCTACTCAAGGACTAGATGGCTTTTACGTAATTGTGCGGTGGTGAAAGGGGGTAAGGGTCTTTCCATAAAATTTCAATAAATTGTGTGTTTTCTCAATGACTTGTTGCCCCAGTGAACTGTACAGAAAGAGACTGAAAGAAATGGGGTGCAAATGCTGAGGCATAGGCAAAGTAATTTTGAAATGTGAACTGTTAAAAAGGTAGCAGTGTGCTCTTATTATAGATGCATATTGAGTCTTGTTTAAAATGTCACTAGAGGTCATCCACATACATCGTCTACATCTGTGTAAAAAATTGACTGCTAAGTGTGAACATTACGGGGCTAAATGAAATTCATGACCAGACGGCCAATCTCCCTTGAATAAATCAACATGCCTTTATAATATCCAGCTAACTATGTCACAATATAATGCATTTGTAGCTTATGTAATCTCATTTACCACAGAAAAATAAAAGAAAGCAAATTGAATCAAATATTTTTCAAGCAGACTCGCACAGGTGAGCTCTAACAACTTTAACAATTTTAAGTATTTAACTCTGACATTAAAGAGGAAATAGACAACTTTTTGCTTTAATTTATCATTATGAAGGAAATATTGACTGAATAGTTTAAAGGCTAAAGAAAAATGACATCATCTCCATTTAGACAGGTTCCCTGTAAGTCTTGTTGGAGTTTTCGCTGAAAAAATGAAGGCTCCATTAACAGCATCCGCCATTACAGAACCAAAACAGGAAAAGGCCTAGTTTCCCCCTGGTAGCTATCCCCAGGTAACAGTGGAACAAATGGAATAACCGTGGAAACTTTACCCTGCAACAGAAAAAGAACCCCTCTGATGGAGAAGGCAAAGGAGGCAAAGAAGCAGCCCTGTCTCCTAGAAATTACATTTATTTGCAATAGCAAATATGTTTACTAAAGAAATGTAATGCTGATTAATTATTTTTTCTCTGAGCATCATGAAGAAAAATTATCAATCAACGTACATGGAGAGCCACAAATATGTTGAAACTGTATGTATTTTATTTGTTTTCCAAAATATTTAACCGGAAATCTTTTCCGAACCTTAACCAAAGTGCTTTAGTTGCCTTAACCTAACCACAGACTGGAGTCTGGACTCAAACTATGGTGTCAGAGTTCTGCATGATGTGCACCCAACATCCACCCCAACCACCTCCATGGGAGCCTGCTGCAGATTCAGTCGAATAAACGTTATCACTTAACATAATCCAGGCAGCGATTACATTTCCTTTACAAACATATTTTCCTGCTGTAAATGATTTGTCCATGATCGTAATTTACGAAAGAGACAGAGTTGGAAGAAGGAGAGTGATAGAAACCAAGGTAAAACAAGAGCGGGCATTCACTTGATGGAAAGAGCTCTGGTGTTGTGGCAAAATCTGTTCCCCTGTTGATATGTGTTTCCACTTACCACCGGGACTTGAGAGGGTTCGGAATTGACATTCTTTCTGCCTACAAAACCAGCCTTCTTATTACTACAACCAGGTGTTTACTCTTCCTTTATCACAGCACTGAGACCAGAGTTTCTAGGTCCAACTGGAATTCTTGCAGTTGGCTTTGCTTCAAGTAGCCATGTTGCTAACGATGTCTTTGCGCCCAATAACACCACTTGGAAACAGTAGGGGGAGGAAAGTTGTCTATCTCAAATTTAAATAATTCTGACTACATAAGTAGTCAGTTAACCTCCTTGTGACTGTGGTTTGATCACATATGATTGACAGTGTTGCTTAATGGGAACTGAAACATGGAAGTGCGTGACATCACCTTTTTGTAATGCAGCCCTGCCCACTTCAAACCAGCGAGAAGAGCTTATAATTAAAACACAAAAATAGAAATCTTGCATATCAAATATACAAAAATATCCAAATTTTGGCAGAAAATTTTAAGTTTGTGCAGGATCCTGTCAATTATATTAAGAAACTAATTGAGAAAATAAGTGTTCGGGGCCTTTAAAGTTGTAAATATGTGTAACTTAAATCACAATGAATGTCGTTTTTCAAACTAAGCGATATTAAGTCCCTGAAATGGTTGGCAGCTGCTCTCCGGGTATCTGGAATATTGGTTTCTCCTACTTTCTGTAATTAGCAGTGATCAAGAGGAATTATAAGCGGCGGTTAACAACATTGGACTCCTCAATGACCCTGATAGATGGTCAATTATAGTGATCAGGTCGCGGCGTTTATTGGATTTAAAGTGGCAGTGATGGGCCCTTTTGGCCTAGTGTGGGTAATTATCACATTTATGCATGATTTAAGGTGACAGTGTAGAACGAGAAAGACTTGACTTAAATTTAATCATTTTCTTATCTATGTATTTATGCAAGAGTTAACAGTGGATGGCCATGAGTGGAATAATACGATGAGACCGGGATTAGTGTGATATCCACGTAGTGTACAGCTGCTGTGCAGGACATGTCATATCTGAGACCGGAGGGAAATTTACTGCTTCACACAACTCGCGCCAGATCCCGAAACGTCTTGTTTTGATCACTTTTCTTCTACTCCGCAAATGCATGTGTGTAATTCACTGCAGTGTATCAAAGATGTGTTTTGAAATTACACTTGAGGTTTTTTTCTTTATTTTATTGTGACCTCCACGGGGAGCTACATTTTTAGAGTGCTCAGACTAAAACATCTCATGGTCAACAACCTCTAGTTCTGCTAGCAGTTGGGAAAATACCAATGGAGAGCAGATGCTGTATCACAACTGTCAATAAATTACTTTCTTCCTTCCCATCACCCATTATTCTCCGTTCCACAGAAAAAGGCATCTCGCCACCATTTCTCAGGCACCCACAGACAGCTTTCTGAATCCAAACACCTGAATATGATCAACTGAAAAGCTGCTGCTCAGCTGCTCTGGTAAGGAAGGGAATACATCAGTGCCTTGTTTATTTACTTTTCCCACATGCCAGAAAAGGTCAGAGTCGGAGGATTATACTGCACGGCCCGAGTAGAACTCAATAAAAGCCCAGCAATGAAAACAATATCATCCATATTTTAAACAGCTGGCACCAAACAGAGGGAGCCTTACACTAGGGTGCCAATTATTCTACTTCTCAGGGTTTTTGCAGCAAACCACAGCAGCCCAGGTGTACTTCCCAAATAAAACCATTATTTCATACGGTTTGTGAGACAAGTAACCAAATTCGATCGCTATCATTTACATTTAGTGTATTTTAACCATGAAGCGCTCACCAATGTGTAACGCTGAGGGGGAAAATGCAGATTTATTGGTGTTTAAATGCAGATGTTTTTCAGGAAGCGTGAGTGGTTGTTTTCATAGTCTGGGTTTGTTTTCCCTCCGTGGACTTATTAAAGTCAGCGCAGCACAGTCTGTGCTCCATAATCCTGATGTATTATTAATCATGTCTTCCCGTGCAAACTCCAAAAAACTTCCCTTTTTGATTTTTTTTTTTAACGTGAAAGTGCACTGAAATTGAAATGGAGCCAGGTCCAGGGTGACAGGATGCTTTATTTTCTCCCTGTTACAGAATCCATTCCAAAGCAAGTAAACACAATGGTGGCATTGTTTGCTGTTGGAAAGTTTTTCGGCACAGCCTTATATATGTCCATGTACAGTATAAAAGGTGCATGGAACATGGCGTTTCTAGCATCAACTATTGTAAGTTCACAAGTGCTGTCATGCTATAGAGCTAGCTGTTGACAGGTCAGAAAATATGGTGCATAAACAAGAAGTTTTGTCACTGATCCCTCTGGTTGTGTCAAGACTTTCTAGTATTGTATTGTCATGTAAACTAAAGTCTGCTTCTAATAAGGCCTTCGTCCCTTATGATTCAGAGAACTAATGACTTGTTTCATTCATATCCCGTGAAATTTTCTCATGGGACCCTTTCTAAATGTCATCTGCTATGATGCGAAAAGCCAGTATTTGCTGGTAAAAGTACATATCTACCATGAAAGATGTTTGTCTGAAGCTTTAAGCTTTGTCAAAATAAAGACAAAGAGCAATTCAATTTGAATTGACTCACTTAAAAATAGATTTTAATAAGGCAGTCTGTCTCAGTGACATTTGATGAGGGAGAAGTTTTGAATATACAAATGATGTAGATGTCAGATATTCCAAATACGAGGGTTTCTTTTATCACACTGTGTATTCCTTCGTCATAGTTTGGCTAAGAGAAAGTGTTAAATGTGCCTTCATGTTTGTGCACAACTTTGTGAATGTATATGAGATATATACAGCGTGCAGGGTGATCAGTAGTCCCGATATACATCTCTGCAACAATGTGAGAGTCATGCTCATGTACAGTATACCACCCTGCCATCATGGAAGTTGCTCATGGCATTTTTTTTCTCTCCCTTATTTTGCCTCGCTTGGGTAAGATGATAATCCAAGCCTAGTCCACTGACAGACTGCAACATGATTCACTTGGACAGTGACTGACTGCACATCCAATTTGTTTCAACTCCGGAGCAGCAGCTTATTATCTGAAATGCATGAGATGTCTGTGCATGAGAGGCGTGATCAGCTGGGGCATGCGCCGGGGCTGCTAGGAAAGTAATCAATAAGGGATTGTCTCTTGTAGTTTAGGTCGACACATTATGACAGAGCTGAAAATTAAACAGGCAGATATTAATAATAATGGAAATCAGAGGCTCATGGGTAACACCGGGAGGAGGGGTGAAACTCAA
>JBBPCS010000264.1:0-38380 GCA_037974645.1 Hollardia meadi
GGAATCCCCCCACTACAGTTTCATGAAATAGGGGCCCCCAAACAACATTTTGCATAGGGCCCCCAAAAAGCTAGAAATGGCCCTCTTTGTCACAATCTATTCTGTGAGAAAATTGTGAGTACAAGTGGTGGAAAATGTGCCCATTTCAATGAGTACATCTGTCCATTCACACCTACCTACCGTCCTCTTAGTTTCTTTCTTGAGATGTGTTTGTTAGTGTTCACACAAACTCAGATAAAATCCATCAGCGTGCAACAATAATCACACAGCGCATGAACATGTCTGAATACAAATAATCATATTGATACTAAGGAGTGATTTAATTTAATTTTTAGTTTGGTGTAATCAACTTACTCTCTCTTGTCTTCCCCTTTCTTCTATACTACCCTCCCCCCTCTCTCTCCCTCTCTGTGCTTTAGAGCCCTTCAGTGCTGATGTCTGGGTGATGATGTTTGTGATGTTGCTGATCGTGTCGGCTGTGGCTGTGTTTGTTTTTGAGTACTTTAGCCCGGTGGGTTACAATCGCTGTCTGGCAGACGGGCGAGGTGAGAGGACTGCGCACGCACGCACGCACGCACGCACGCACGCACGCACACACACACACACACACACACACACACACACACGCTCAGACCAAGTCAATCCATGCTCCATAAAGATGACAGTGAGGGACCAACTTTTCTTGATGTCGTAGAGTACTAATCTACATCTACAGTCACTTAAGCTCTTTCACTAATGAAAAGGATCGTTGACAAGAACCAGATAGGTGATCTTAAGTATTCTTAGCATTACTGAGTGAACAAAGACTCCTCTGTTCTTGCAACGTCTTTTTTTTATTGTGCCATTATTAAATATTACACAAGGCTGTGCTGCTACACCACCACAGCTCGAGTTGTAAAACATGATGAATGCACTTAAGTAGATCTATTACCATATAGCGAAAATATGTGTCAGGTTTAATGGTGTCTGACAGTATGAAACAGCACTACACTGTTTAACCAAATTTATTTCCAGCAGGCCGTTCCTATCAATTTTCCCATCGAAATCAATGGTTCAGATTCAATCTGGTTATTTCGCCATGTTTTATGCACCCAGCTGTGTTTGACTCTCAGGATTGCATTGGACTGCTCCACTGGCAGCCACTCAAGATAAAATGAGAGATGCGTTATATTGCTGCGCACAGCCTTTTTATCAATGACCAAAGGGGATAAGAGTAATGGTGTTTGGTTTGGAATTATGCTTCCTGCTGTATTGTTTTCTGAATTTTTTCTATCATAGCAACAGTGTAGGGTGCGTGTTGTTTAATCACTAGGTTATGTAAGGCTGTTGTCCTACACTGCTGCTCCAGCTGTAGCTTAATTGTAGCCTGCCACATGCCCATCGAGCCCTCTCTCTCTCTTTGTCTCCCTGTCTCTGCCAGAGCAGGTAGTGTTTCCATCCCGCTACCTTGTCATAGTGCCATAGTAGTAGGTGGAGCAGCGTTAGTCTGTAACAGTGGGTTGTCACGGCAGGAAGAGCAGTTGTGGCCTGTACAGATACATCCTGTGATCGCTGACACACCAAACGATGGGAATAAATCTAGACTTTGTTGCCGCCATCCATCAAGTGCCTCCCACATTGGCGGTCATGAGTAAATGCAGATAAAAGTGAAGTAGTATCTGTGATGTTGTGAAACTTTTATTTTTCTATGAGCCCCTTCTCCCTCCTTCCCTCTTTTATGTGTCACTCTTGTCTCCCAGAGCCCGGCGGTCCCTCCTTCACCATCGGTAAGGCCATCTGGCTGCTCTGGGGTCTGGTTTTCAACAACTCTGTCCCCGTGCAGAATCCCAAAGGCACCACCAGTAAGATCATGGTGTCAGTGTGGGCCTTCTTCGCTGTCATCTTCCTGGCCTCCTACACTGCCAACCTGGCTGCCTTCATGATCCAGGAGGAGTATGTCGACCAGGTGTCGGGCCTGTCAGATAAAAAGGTGTGAATTTGAGGCATTGTGAATGGTTTGGGGGGGTGGGGGGGTGTGTGAAAGTATTTCCTGTGGGGCAGCTTGATTTAGGGCTGGAACTAATAATTATTTTCATACATAGTATTCTTTATTTTAGTACATTTAATCTTTATTTATCCCTATTTAACGCTGTATTAATAGAATAAAAGAAAGACAAGATAGAGTGATAATTTAAACAGAAAATGATCTATTTGTGATGTTTCATTGACTGATCGTTTAGTTCAGTGGTTCCAAACTTTAATTGCTTGACCTACCACCACAGAACTATTAGATGAACCCCAGTGTCCCGTGCTCAGCACTACCCCTCATGTTTTAAATGTGTTTAATTAAACTGATTTGAAAGTAATTTAAAAATATTATTGAACACTATTAGTTATATGAAAGTGTATAATGTCCCTATATTATTTTCATACAACTGAATCATCAATGTTTTGGTAGATTTGGCCACAAATGTATTCGAAAATGTATTTCCCCGTTTGCTTGCTAACGACTTTTCATGTACTCTGAATCACAACACATGGTTTTCAGGGTGGTTGAAGGAGTTCCCTCTGCAGTTGGCCTGTTGTATTTTTAATCAAATCTTTATTTTTTTCTTCTTCAAATGTTATTCCAGTATGTTTTTAGGTACCCACTGGGGTAGAAGTATGAATTACTGGTTTAGTTAATAGCGTGTGGAAAATACCCATCACAAGTTCTAAAGCCCAGGATGATGTTTTCAAAATGCCATATTTATCTAACCAATGTTCCAAAGCCTAAACTTATCAGTTTTCAAAGATATACAACAAAGAAAGCAGCAAACGCTCAGCTATAAGAAGCTGGAACCAGTGAATGTTTATCATGTTTGCTTAATAGATTTTTAAAATGATTATCAACATTGTTTGAAGCTTTCTGAATTGCTTTTCTATTTTCTATTATATATTTTCTTCTTGATTAGTAGAATAATTTAGAGCTGACACAATTGATCAATCAATTAGTCAAACAGCTGAAAATCAGTCGGCCACTATCTTGAAAATAGTCGATAATTTAAAATAAAAGCAGAAACAGCAAATGTTACTCAGTTACAGCTCCTTAATTGTGCGGATCTGCTGGTTTTCTTTGTCTTATGTGATCGGAAACTAAATGTGTTTTGTTCTGGACACTTTTGGAGATTTATTTTTTTCTGACATTTAATTGATCAAATGTTGGATTGATTAATCGAGAAATGAACTGATTAAACAGTAATAAAGATAGATGTAGCCCTAGACTTATTGTTTCAGCACTTGTATGCTTCTGAGCTGAATGGTGCATCTTTATTTTTGGACTTGATCTGGTGTACAGTATGTTTGTCTGTCTATTGAGCTCTACTCTTCAGCATTTAGTTCATTTTAAGCTTCCAAAAGTGTAGTCCCATTCTCCTGCTCAACAGTGCAAAAAGCTAAAAGCTATTTGATGCGCCTCAGTGCCTTTTACATGCTAATGAGTGCTCTTCTGTCATTTTCTCTGTGTGGTTTCCGGAAAACCCCCACCACAGTTCCAGAAGCCTAACGAATTCTCGCCACCATTCCGGTTTGGCACGGTGCCCAATGGGAGTACAGAGCGCAACATCCGCAACAACTACCGGGACATGCATACTTACATGACGAGCTTCCACCAGAAGAATGTAGATGAAGCACTATACAGTCTGAAGACCGGGTGAGGAGGGGAGAGATAGAGGGGAGGATGGAGAGACAGATGGGGGGGGGGGGGGGGGGTGAGGAACAAGGGTGTTGAAAAAGATCTCCGCAGGGAAAGAAAAGAGACAATGTTATGGAGCTGTGAGGTCCTGTACTGATGCAATAGAGCGAAAAAATGATAAAGGAATAAGGAAAGGAAGAGGGAGCATTCTGGGCAATGTGGGTGGGCAGCTGGTGGAGCTGTGTGTATCTTGCTGCCACTGGCGCCCAGAATAGCAGCGTAGCCTGTGGTTGCTGTGAAAACTGCCTAATATTCACTCTCTCTGCTTGTCTTCAAATGTTTCCATCAATCGTTGCTGAATATTTAAGAATGCAAAGCAGCGATGTACCTCTGGTGTTTGGTGCAAGTTTAAGCTGAATGCCCACAGAGGCTGGCAGTGCCCTGAGACACCATTTGTTGGTAGTTTGTCACCAAGCTGGAGACTGTCATGTCAATCTACTTCACTCAGTTTTGGTATAGATAGGATAGGATAGAATAGAATAGTACAGTACAAGGTGTACAGTACAGCAATTGTTTTAATTGCGATGGCATGCCACGCAAATGCAGACAAACATTGTCACATGCTCAGTTTAGTTGGCATACTGTATATATATAGTGCTCAAATAGCACTGTTGCTCTTTTTTCTTGAAGACTTGAAGATTAGTGTTTTTATTTTGTAGAATTTGTAGAAACCACAGGAAACACAGGAGTGGACTAGAATATAATAGACAGTGATTTTATCCAGAATCATCCCAACTGGTTTCCTATATTTACATTCTGATATTTTATTTCAGAGTACATAAATGAAAACAAGCAATAGCCTAACACATGAAAACAAAAATTACCCAAATTGTCCAAAGCATGCACACTGCCTTCTCCGTAATATCCATCAATACAAATCCATAAATTTCTAGTAATTTCCTTGTAAGTGTGTGTAAAACTAGGCGGTGTGTCATTAATTATAGCTAACAGAGTGTTATTGTTGCACTTTGAATTCATTCATTCTAATTAAATGCTAATCTACTGTATCCTAGAGTTTTTTAATCAGTGCACAGCAGGTCAGCTGAACAAAAATGTGCACAGACAAGCATATAATTCAACATTAATGGAGAATACAGTTTCTAATAATAATTGAATGACGAATGAAGATTTACATGGAGCGGCCCTTCAATTGAATTTATTTTTAAACTGAACATACTGTAACTACCTAAACAAACTAATAAAGCAGCCTCAGAATGTTATTACTGTACTCAGTTATTAAGGAAATAATGGACCCGTTATCATTGATGACACAGATTTTTTCATAAGTATCCTAAAATCTAAATTTATTATTAACTATTGAATAGTGATGAATGCGTGAACGAGGGATTTATTTCAGACACATTCATTGACTATCACAATGCATGAGGGTCCATAATACAATGTAAAAGTGTTTCTCTAACACACTTCTAATACACTTCTATCACTCTGCAGCAAACTGGATGCCTTCATTTACGATGCAGCAGTGCTGAACTATATGGCGGGCAGAGACGAAGGCTGTAAGCTGGTCACCATTGGGAGCGGCAAGGTGTTTGCCTCCACAGGCTATGGCATCGCCATCCAGAAAGACTCAGGCTGGAAAAGAGCTGTGGATCTGGCCATCCTCATGCTGTTTGGAGATGGTGAGACTTATAATAATAATAATAAAAATAATAATAATAAACTTTATTTATATAGCAACTTTAAAAGCAAAGTTTACAAAGTACTTTGGCAGATAAAGCAAGAGCAGGATACTCAGGATGACAACAGAAAGTCAAACAGTCAGGCCAACAGAAACAAGACAAGAGTAAAGAAAAATACAGATTAAGTTAAAACAAGGAGACAAAAGTAAAAAAGCAAAGCAAAATGCAAGACACAAAGTCAACACAAAGCAATTAAAGGACAGCAGCAAATAAAGACTAAAGGCAGTAAAAGACAACAGATGAAAAGAATAAGAGCAATAAAAGCAATGAGACTTAAAAGAAAAAGCAATAAAATAAAACATAAAAAGAATGAATGAAATAAAAAGATAAGATGAGAAGACGGCATCACATAAAAACTAGTCTGTAAAAATTGGTTTTAGGAAGAGGCGACTGAATCTGCAAGCCTTATCTCCTCAGGATTAGGGTAATGTGTTGTTTGTGGAGATGGTTCTAATTTGGAGGAAACAGGACTGGACAAATGTTTTGATCTGTGGTTCAAAGGTAAGAAGTGAATCAAATAATACTCCCAAATTTCTGGCAGCGGGTTTTATATTAGGAGAATAATGAACAAAGGTTATTCTCAATGATACTGTTTGCATTTGAGCGACTGAACAATATGATTTCTGTTTTTGACTTGTTGAGGGAAATTTTGTGCCATCCAACAGCTAAAATCATTGAAACAGTAATGGAGAAAATTACTTTTACTCTTCGTCTTCAAAAGGAGAAGGGGCATAAATATTGGGAAAAAATGGGATTGTTATTATCATTTGGACTAAAAAAAAAAAAAAGAGAGAGAAATTCCAGTGTCTTTTTCCTTCTGGAGTAATATGCATTTTGGTTTGAACTTGTGCTCTTTCTTTTACTGTCTGTGCAATTTTGTCTCAGACTTCTGTTCATTGTTAACATAAAAACGGAAAAAATAAAAGTAAAAATAAAAAACATTAAAGTCTAAATTAAGTCTAAAACAGCAGCTAGGCTTTTTGGGTCAACAGGTCTCAGCAGAAGGTATATCTGTGTGTCATCTGCGTAGAAATAGAAAGATAAGTTGTGCTGTTGAGTGGAAACATATAAATAGAAAACAAGATTGGACCTAAAATTGAACCTTGCGGTATACCACAGGTAATGTCAGTTGCAGCATGTAAGTAATTACCAATGGTGACTGAGTTTGTTCTTTCTAAAAGCTAGGACGTCTCAAAGATGTCATTTTGACACATAAAAACTAAAGGTTGGATAGAAACCACTTTCTCTAAAACTTTTGATAAAAATGATAGTTTAGAAATTGGCCTAAAATTGAAGGATGAAAAAAGAAGGATCAGGGCTAGGTTGGATTGGAAAAATACCATTTTCTAGGGAGCTGTTAACAATTGATAAAATACTGGGCCCAACTGTGTCAATGACCTCTTTAAGAAGTTTAGTGTTGATAATATCAAGGCTGCATGTGGTTGAATAATACATTTTAATAATATAAATACATTTACAGGGTTCCAACGTTGTATACTGTAAGATACAGAGGTAGCACACACATAGCTCTTAGAACAAAGTGCACTAATCTCAGTTTCACCAATTTATCTCGGCCATGTCACCATACATGCTCACGGTTCAGCCTAGTGGCCTTCATCAGAGCATGCCACTAAACATGCAGAGCATGGCCAAAATAAATTGGTGAAATTGAGATAAATCCACTTTGATCTTTGTGTGGGCTACATCTGTACCTTATGGTATACAAAGTTGGAACTTATAAGACTTTGGCTTACTGCCACAAACAAAATACTGGGCAAAAGCATCCTCAAGATCTAACATTTATAGTGTTTTAAAGCAATAGTGATGACATTTCTATTCTGCTTTTCTCTGTTATTTTTGGTATAGATACAGATAATGGTTTATATAAGGTCCTGTTTGCTTTATAATGTTCTCACAATGAAAATTCCATAAAGAGGGCCTAAATATTATTACATCTAGGAGGTAACCATATCATAGGTTTTAAAAAGATTAATTTCACTCGGTATAAGCAAACATTGTTTTTTAGTGTTTCAGATTTAAATAAACAAAGCACAATGATCATTCAGGTTGATAATGTAGAATTAAGCTACACTCTCATCGATGTAGCAATGTCGGAGACGTAGAGTCATGGAAGTAGCTTTAAAGGAGCTGTGACTCAGACGGTGGCTAGTCGCCCTACGCAATGAGGCCTTGTGAGCCCGGCTGACACAGTTCAGTCCATGACCAACAGTGAGGCACCAGCAGACCTGAAAGACAGCAGCTGCTGCAATTGTAGAAGTGAAAGCTTTAGTGGGGAAGGAGTTTGTTTATTTGGTAACTCAGGAGGTTTTGACAGAGACAGGAAATATTGAGCTTAACTGAAGATAGGTTGAAGGAAATGCTTAAGGCGCTGGACATTGTTAGACTGTTGTGATTGACACATTTCTTCAGTGTCACATGGATTTGGACTGGCAGACTGGGGTGATGGACTCATCAAACAGAAACCTTAAATATATTTTGATTTGTCGACACTGTAGCATCAAGGCGAGCTTTTCAGATTTGTCATTGACAGGATTTGAGTTTTATAGTTTTCCAGTATGAAACAGATGCTCATGTTTACTATCTAACTCAATTTGTTTTTTTTACCCTGGTTTATAAATTACTGTGCTCAATAGAATAAAAGTAAAACCCCTGGCTGATTTAGACTAGTGTAGAGTTCTAGGATGTTCTTTCTGATTGTTACTAAGCCACCTTAGAAGAAGCAGACATAAAAGCTGTAAAGCTCAACCTACGATTTAGAAAAGTGCAAATAATTTAAACCCTTTATCACCTCCAATGGCTGATAAGTGATGTGCAAGGAGCGCAGGAGTGCTGTGAATGTTTATAACCAGTACACGTGTCCATGTAGAAAATATTACTGTAGCACTGTGAAACCAGCTTAACAATTCAACTATATGGTGTCAGTATATCTGTGACTACACCAGCATTTCATCATCTGAATATTTATATAAGGAGGAGGATGAATCCTGGATCTGGATTGAGGCAGTTGAGGTGGTTTGTGTACATGGTCAGGACACCCCTTTGGCCCCTCTGTTTGAGTTGGTTCTGGTCTCCAATGACACAGACATTTTCCATCAGTAAGGACAGATAATGAGAGAATAGACACACATTATGAAACAACACTCACATCTCATAACACCAAAGTGCTGCTGTGTTGGTATAAAAATTGATCTGCAGCTGAACTTTAGCATTTTGTTCACACTGAAGATGAAATCAGACTGTTTAAACCCTTCCTAAATCTTCAGATCCACATACTACACACTCTGCACACTTTTCTGTTTTGTGACATTTTAGAGACCCAATGATGAATCGATGAATTGAGATTAGTCGGTAATAAACATGATCGGCAGTTGGAGCAAAAAGAGTTGCGGGAATTTGTTGGGAAAACTACATCTCTGCTGCCCTGTAACAGGTGCCAGAAAGTGAATGAATGTTGTAAAGCAACAAGTAAGTCTCAGTTATTCCTATGGTTTACATGTCCTATACTAGAGAAAGAACGAGGTTCTTTGGGGAACGTGGATGTGGAATAATAGATTTTAAAATGTATCATCAGCCTGGTTTAGGCAGCACTTTGACATTTTGTACCTTAATGTAAAAGACATGATTGTCCCTTATGTGAATCCTTGCCTTTGGAGAATTCACCTACAGTAACACTGCACCTCCATACTGTGCTCCATAGCGCTCACGAGCTGTCAGATCAGGTATGATACTCTATGTTGACACACACACACACACACACACACACACGGTTGCCTTCGATGTGCTATCACTTTCCATCGCAGCGTGTGATGAATGAAGGGGTCAGTACACAGAGAACATTCACCTTGTATCAGATCTTTAGGAGCCAAACTGACTCAGACCTCAACATACCCTGTTGAGTGATGTTGACTAAAGTGCCAGTGTGTGTATGCAAGAAGTGTGTGTGTTTATCACATATGACTATGTGCACAGTGAGTGTGTGTTCCCCAAAAGGTCAGACAACATGTCTGCACACATTTTCCAAATGGAAATAAGGTCTTATTGTTCTGTCACGAGGCCAACACATCAGACACATTTAATGTAGATTGTTTGGCTGTCAGCACACATATGCTAGTTTAGGTTAAGGGATCAGACTCATCGATGTTTGCTCATATCGGTCACATCCTTTTAGTCCAGATATGAACATGATGTACAGTAAGTCATATGTGCTGAGGAAGAGGATCAGCGACGGCATACTAACAGGAAAACTGAGCGCTGAACAGACACAGGATCAGGAGGAATGTTTAAAAAAAATGTTGCAGATGGATGAGGAGAGGCTTGGGAAGGGTGGTGGATAAGAGTGGAGGAAGGATTAGAAAGCAGAGAATAATTATAATAATATAGATTTCAATTACATTATAGATTTTGCTCATTGAACCAGTTACAGTTCTTAATCAATTTCCATAGTGATTCAGTTGGGTTTCAATATTGTGTGGTCTAACAGTGCATACAGCTATTATGTCACGTTGAGATCAGGCTGAAAAGAAGAATCAATAGTGTCAGAGTTGACACTGTGGAACTGGTTCTAAATGGGAACCAATTCTGTGCGCATTGGTTCACATTGGTTTGGTTCCCAAATGCAGTTCTCATCGCTGGTCTGAAGGGATATTTGGGCATCCCAAGGAATTTCTATTAAAAGCTGGAGCATTTTTGGGATTGTGTATTATTATTATTATTTTTTTCAAAATCTGCAAATAATGCTGTGGTGATCTAACACCACTTTAATACTACTCATTTAGAAGACATGACAACTCAAATCAATCTTTTTCACAGCAGACATTTGCCCTTGTCATAGTAGAAAAAGCAAAAGTTACTAATAGCATTAACTGGCTCAGTGAAATAGGAACTTTCATTTTTGTCCTTTGACATGCAGTTATTACAAATTATTCACATTTTTCTTATTGAAAGAATAGTTTGATATTTTGGCAAATACGCCTCTTCATTTCCTTAAGACTGGAAGCAGGGGGAAATAGTAGCCTTGCTCTAAAGCTTAACACATTTTGTACAATTCGTTTAATCTGTACACATGCACAAGTTTAAAAATAAACATTTGTGGTTTTATGAGGCGTTATGTATTTCTTGGAGAACAACAACCAGGCAAAGTGACTCTCCTGAGTCGTCACAGTTGCCAGGTTTGGTAAATTGTAAATGGACTTGCATTTATATAGCGCCTTTCAAGTCTACCGACTCCTCAAAGCGCCTTACAACACTTGTCACATTCACCCATTCACACACACATTCATACACAGACTACCATCTAAGGTGCCACCTGCTCATCAGGAGCGGTAACCATTCACACATACACTCACACACTGATGGCTATGCCTTCGGGGGCAATTTGGGGTTCAGTATCTTGCCCAGGGACACTTCATCACGCTGACTGTAGGGGTCAGTGATCAAACCACTGATCCTCCAATCAGTGGACAACACTCTACCTTCTGGGCCACGGCCGCCCTATTCGGTACCAATGTATAGAGACCTTTACTGTGCTCCCAAACTTTCTAGTAATCTGCGCTATAGCTGGAGACGCTGCACAGATAATAATAACAGCATGGTACTCCACTTCAAACAAAAAAAAATGTTGGTTGAACATTTCTCTTTGTGTATACTTTAAACAAAGGAGATGTAAGTTGTGAATTAGTTAACTTGTTCCTTCCAGCCTTTATGCTAATCTAAGGTAATTGGTTCCTGGTGCAAGCCCTGTGGTTAATGCACAGAAATTAGAGTGGAATCAATCATCTCGTCTCATTCAGAAAAAGAGAGTGAAGAAAGTGAATTTCATAAATTGTTTAATTATTTCATGAACAAAATAAATGAAGGTAAGACACCTCAAACTTCAATACTTTCACTTTGGTTGCAGATTTTTTAGGTTTTTGTCTTTCTGTTTCGAACATAACATCTGATGACTAATCACCTGCCATTAAACTTAAAACTTAATTTTTTCTTACTGAGGTTCATTCCGCCAAGAAAGTCTTAATGGAAACTAATTAACAGATGTCTGACACAAATACACACACAGACAAACGTGCGTACACAAAACAATGTTGTGCAAGCATTGGGAAAATATATACCCTCTTGATCTCACACAGACGCACACAAATAAAGAACCATCAGTGCAGATCAAACAAATCTCTCTGGACGTGTCCTTCCCCCTTAGCAGTCCCCCACATTTTAGGGCCGAAACACTCATCACATGATCACACACACTTCCTCCCCGAGGTCTCTCAAGTCCCAGCGGGCAGTCGTTTTTTTTTTTTTCACAACAAGGAAGAGATAGCCTTGCATAAGCAATCCTTAATGAGGATGATCCTCAGGGGGGGCAGTCAAAATAATGCAACTTGACATTTGTTGCACGTACATGAGACCTGAGCTGTTTTTGGCAACAGCTCCCCATACAAAAACTGTGTCCCCTCTTTTTGCACTCACACGTACATGTTCAGACACCTACGGGGCAAACTCATCCAAGCGTGCAGGTCACACAGACACAAACGGTAACTGCAACTCATTGATACTGTATCCTGTGTGTATACGTCTCTTCTTCCTTCAGGTGAGATGGAGGAGCTGGAGGCCCTGTGGCTGACTGGCATCTGCCACAATGAGAAGAACGAGGTGATGAGCAGTCAGCTGGACGTGGACAACATGGCGGGGGTCTTCTACATGCTTGGGGCTGCCATGATTCTGTCATTAATCACCTTCATCAGTGAACATTTGTTCTACTGGCAGCTGCGTTTCTGCTTCATGGGCGTGTGCTCCGGAAAGCCCGGGTTCACCTTCTCCATTAGCAGAGTGAGTGTGTTTTATTTTAGGTCTGACCTTTGTCCTCCTGACAGAAAGATCACAGGAGTGGTTGTTTTAAAACCACTGGCTGTGGTTGAGGTGCATCAAGCCGGTCAGGGGTATGTGATGACTCACCTGACTTACCTGTGGCTTTTTTAGTCCAGGCATTCGTCAAACAACAAAATACAAGTCAAGTCAGCATCCTGTGCTATATGAACAAAAAATCTTCACCTATCTTAATTTGACATTTAAAAATTTTTGTAACACACTGCAATTCAACAATATTACAATAATTTAATATAGGTACAAAAATGAATTTTACCATATCAGTCTGTCCTTTCAATGTATCTTATTTGCTCAAAAAAATTGTACTTGCACGTACTTGATTCGGCTTCAAATGAAAGATTCTGATTTATTGGTTTGACTTGAAAATGTTTGTACAAAAATGTGTCTTATCAGAATTTTTATGGTGTAAAATATAATAGAAGAGTAACACAGCAAACCAGTGAAACGTGTGAGGTTTTTGGTGTAACTGACAGCAGCTACGGGCTAACAACAGACAACAGACGTTTACTCAAAGTAAAGGTGTAAGTATAAACAAAATATTGTTTTGGCTTGAGAGAGAAGGCTAACCCTGACTTCCTAACTTTCTCACCTCCACACACCTGGCTAATCGCTGCATTATCAGTTTGTTGATTTTGGAAAGTTTACAAGAAATGTTGGATGCGGCATTGGTGGAGGATCCTTCTGAAGTTCTGACGTTTTTTGACAATCCAACAAGCTTTCAGCTAAAGCATACTGGCTACTCAGATTTTACTCAAGTTAAACTGTGTCACTACATTTTTTTTTATTTCATAGACGTCAAACACCTAGAATGTGAATGAATAACACAGGCAACTATTAAGTAAACTTTTTACAGCATCTTAGCCCATTAAGGATAGTGAAAAAACAACTAAACTTTGATGCGCACATGTCGCCAGGATTTCCATAACAACACACAAGAAGCTGTTGCAACAAGCATTATTGCTCATAAGAGGCATTGCTGTCCATAAGTTGATTAACAATGAGACCATCCAGCATCAGTCCTGAGAGGGTTAACAAAGCCAGCAGTCCTTGAAAAAAAACACTGTTTATCAACTGAATGTTGCTCGAATAAAAGCTACTTATTATTCTGCACATTCTCAGCCTGTGACCTGAAGGTGTGTTTGTGGATGTCAAAGAGCTCATCTCAGTGTGGTTACGATTGGGTCATATAACAAGGTGTCTCAGTGTTATTGATGCAGGTTGTTGAGGTCCATATAAATAATCACTGGAGGTGTAATTAATTTGCATAATGTTACCTTTCAACAAAGGGGTCAGTGAGATGTGTTGTTGCATGCATACTGCCTCAGTTATTATAAGACTGGGAAAAGGACACCAGTGTTTATGTGTTTGTTGCTCAGGCTGAGAGTATTTCTAATTGTGAGGTAATTTTGTTTACTCCCACAGTACTGAAAGAACTTAAAACACAGGTCTGGCCCTGAGCACTTAAGAAACACACAAAAACTTAATTTTGTTGAATTAGCAGCATTCCATCTGTGTCTTTGTAGCTTCTGAAACAATTTTTTTTTTAAATCTAAAACGTAAGCCCCACTTTTTGCACGATAGCTTTAACATTCACTATTCACATACATGTTTCAAGAGTGGTTCCCCAGCCAGATGTCTTTTATACATTTACATGCCTGGTTTAACACTAACATTGTGGTGCAAGAAAAAAGAAAATATTAAAGATAGTATAGCATTCAAGAAAAGTGCAGTTCATATAAAGTGTGTACAAAGTATAAGGATGGACAAGTGATGAGACTGCAAAGGGCTTATAAAATAGAGGAAGAAAATGAGCGTATGATAAAGAATGAAACTGGCAGCAGGACAAAGGCAGAGTTGAAAGGAACAGACACAGCATTGTGCCAGTAACCTCTGTCCTATTACCTTTCACAGCAGCTGTAGTAGCTATAGATGTAGAGAGATAAAGACCGGCAATCCCAATGGAGCGGCTGCTGCTCACCCGAGCTCCCGGAAACAGAGATAAAACAGACACAAAGAGAGAGAATGGAGGCATAAAAGGGAAGTGGGTTGACAATTCAGATTGATGAATGTAGCTCAGCAACAGCGAAAGTGACTAAGAGACAGACAGAAACTATTTCTGACAAGTTGACGCCTTTGAGGAGCATTGGCCCGCACGCTGGCTGGTGGGTAGTGTGTCCTCGACCTTTCAGATTTGGCTGTCGCCTCGACCACAGATTCCCTCAGCCCTCATTTCAATACGCTTGTTTGAATTCACTCGCAAAAGGCTTTCCCCGTCTTGAAAATCCTGCCTTTATCAAAGAACTAAAACAAACACACATACTGTGGGATAATGATATTATAAATAGAGCATGTGACATACATGTGTCTCGAATATATATCCAATGTTTTTTCATGAAAGAAAAATAATCATAAGCTAGAAAGCCAGTGGCATCGATGTCAGCTCAATTTAAATGACATTGATTAAACTTATTGATTGGTGGTAGAAACCATGAGCTTACAGCACCTGTTGTGTTATCAATCATGGCTTTGATCTGCTCATTCCCCTGTCCCTCAGTTCTCCGTGTCTGAGGTGGAGTGCGGAGCTGCAGCTTTGATGGTCGTCGGTGTTCCCCTGAGAAAAGTCATTTATGAACTCAGCCCCTATTACTGTAATAGTGTGTAAACAAGAGGGTGGTCAGAGAGAACATGGCAATACATTAACCTCTTTCTGCCTCTGTCTGTCTCTGTTTGCCTCTCTCTCTCTGTTTATGTGTCTGGTGTCTCACTGACTAACATTAAATCCTCTTTGATTCTTGATTCCTTACTTCTGCCACATATTACTGTTGTTTTCGTCTCACTTGGGCTTCACATCTTACCTCTCTTGTTGTTTCTTCGTCCCATGGCCTGTCTCACCCTCTCTTTCTCTCTCTACTTCCCTTTTCTTGTCATTTTCACACTCCAGGGTATCTACAGCTGCATCCATGGGGTACAAATCGAGGAAAACAAGTCAACCATAGACTCACCCTCAGCCACCATGAAGAAAAACATGAACAACACCCACTCCAACATCCTGCGGTTGCTCCGCACTGCCAAGGACATGACTGCTGTCCCAGGCATTAACGGTTCTCCTCACGCCGCTCTGGAGTATAGCCACAGCGGTCGTGACTCGGCTATTTATGATATCCAGGAGCACCGGCGCAGTTTGGTAGGTCACCCTGTAGACTGCAAGTCAGCGCCACCCTACCTGCCAGAGGACAACATGTTCAGTGATTACATCAGCGAGGTGGAGAGGACTTTTGGCAACTTGCCCCTGAAGGACAGCAACCTGTACCAGGACCATTACCTGCACCACCACCCGGCCTCGGCTCTGGGTATGTCCGGCCCCGCGCCTAATAGGCCGCGTAGCTTAGGCAGCACTAGCTCGTTGGATGGGGGCATGTTCGATTGTGACAGTTTAGGGGGAGGGGTAGCACCCATCTTCACCACCCAGCCCCGCCCCTCCATGACTCACAGGAATACCAATAAATTTGACCTGATTGCTGGTCACACCCCTGCGGAATCCAACCAGGGTGGGTTCAAGGGAAGCAATGTGTACGGGAGGTTTTCTTTCAAAGGAGGTGCATCCAGTACGGGGCTCATCGGGAGTCATGACAGGTACTGTGGTGGGGGTGGGGGAGGCTCAGGGGGTGATGATGGGAACATTCGCTCTGATGTTTCGGATATCTCCACGCACACTGTCACCTACGGCAATCTGGAGGGCAACAACAAGCGGCGTAAACAGTACAGGGACAGCCTGAAAAAGAGGCCAGCCTCAGCCAAGTGCAGACGGGAGCAGGACGAGATAGAGCTGAGCGGCTTGAGAAGGAGACCCCACCACCACACCGTTCACCACCACTTCCCACATGGGCCCCAGGCACACCGCACGGTCTCACCTCCCCTGGAGCGGAAGAGGGGAGGAGGAGGGGGTAATTCTTCACCTTACTTGTTCCGCAAAGACAAAGAGAACCTGAGGGATTTCTATGCGGACCAGTTCCGCTCCAAGGAAGGCAAGGCCAAGTGGGAGCAAGAGGGTGGAAGTGGAGGAAGTGGTGTGGGCGATGGTAGCGGTGGTGGTATCTGTAAAAGCTTAGTACCTGTAGAAGACTTCCTCAAAGGTAAAGGCAAGAAGCCGGAGGGTAAAGGTGGGCTTGGCTCAGCAGGGCAGCAGGCCCACACCTGCTGGGAAAAGGGGGTTTCTGGGCTAGGAGGGGGGGGCATAGCAGGGGGTGACTGGGAGTGTCGTAACTGTCACAGTGTGTGTCACCACAGCGGAGGCTTAGGAGGAGGTGGCACGTGCCCACCTAGCGGAGTTGGGGGTACCAGCAGTCGCCCCAGCTCCGCTAGTTGCAAACGCTGCGACTCCTGTAAGATCCAGCCAAGCAACCTTTACAATATCAGCGAGGATAATAACATGATGTTCACTGGAGGGAAGAGGAGCGTAGGACCCAGCCAAACACAAACTCAGGCACAGCGCAGGAAGCTAGGACCAGGTGGGAGGGTGTTACGGAGGCAGCACTCATATGACACATTTGTGGACCTGCAGAGGGAGGGGGCAAACCGCATGGGAGGGGTTGGTGGAGGCGTTGGGGGGCAGTTTCCCCAGCCCCGAAGTGTGAGCTTGAAAGACAAAGACCGCTTCATGGAGGGCCCAAGCCCTTACGCTCACATGTTCGAGAGGTATGCAGGTGAAAGAGAGTCTCCCATGTTCGGAGGAATAGACGGGGACAGGGCGAAAGGAGGCTCCTCCTTCAGTTTGTTCCGTGGAGGCGAAGGTGGGTTGCATCAGCGGTCGGTGGGGGAGCGTGACCTGAGGGACAGAGATAGAGCTATGATGGGAGGTGGGGGCTGTGGTGGTGGTGGTGGAGGTGGTGGTGGTAGCAGCAGAGGGGCCGGGACTTACTCCTTGTCTAAATCTCTCTACCCAGATAAGGTGAACCAGAACCCCTTCATCCCAACCTTCGACGATGACCAGTGTCTATTACACGGTGCCAAACCGTACTACATCAAAAAGCCACAGACGCAGCAACAGCAGCAGCAGCAGCAACTTCTCAACAACAGCCGAGGAGGAGGGGACTTCCGCGGCTCCATGGGAACGACTTCCTATTTGCCCGCGTCCGCCACAGCTGGGGTGATGTCCAATGTGGCCCCCAGGTTCCCCAAAGAGCTGTGTCTGGGCGGGGTGGGAGGGCCCATGGGGAACCACCACGGGGCGAGCAAGCTACTGCCTGGGGGAAGGGACACGTTAGGTTTGGGGCAGGGACAGAGACCCTTCAACGGTGCCAGCAATGGACACGTTTATGAAAAGCTATCCAGTATTGAGTCAGACGTCTGAGGGTGAAGTCGGAGGAAGAAAGAGAGAGAGAAGATGCAGTGGGTGAAGAAAAGAGGGGGACTGAGAGAAACATACAGAGGAATAAAAGAGAAGTGGCACAGGCTGATGACCTCTGTGTGTGGAGGCAATGAGGAGGCACCATACTGTGTGTGTTGTTCTCGCTCCACTAAATGGAAAGAATTTGGACGATGCACAGAGGCCATTGCAGGCTAAGCTGTGGTGAAGTCCGGCGGGAGGTGAGTTTTTAATGAGAAGAGAGGATTCTGGTGCTGCTCTGGCGCTCAGAGAAAGATAGAGAGGGGAAAAAGGGGAAATAAATCTCCAGTCTCTCTTCACATGCTCGTTGTCTTTCCCTCCCTCCTGCAGTTCTTTATCACCAAAACAAACATTTTGTTAAGCAACGGAAATACAATCATGAATGAGAAATCAACACTTCTGTTGAAGTAACAGGGTAAACTAATAATTATTGTATTGATAATGTTGATAATATTATTGAATATTATTCTGGTGTTTAATGATGATCGGTTTGGATTGTTTTTAACTTTTATTTATTTAAATAGTTTATGTTACATATTTGTATGATAATTCTTTCTTAGCTTACCAATATTACAGGACACCAGTAGACCAGTTGTCAGTATGGATCTGTTCAGTGTTCCTGTAATTTGGACTCTTCTTTGCTATTAATTCTTCAGGTTTGATTTTTTTTGAAATACTTTTCTTACTTTTGAGTGCTGTGAAGTGTATGTGAAAGGCATGACTTGCTGAGTACATTCTATGTACTTATAAATTTGCAAAGATCTTTTTTTTCAGCTGCAGAAGCAACATCATCATACTGATTTGCCATTTCCTCTCGTTTTTCTGCTTGGCAGTACCAAATGGGTCTTGCATTTTGAGCTGGATGTGCCTTAAAGGATTTTCTACACATATGGTCTCTTTCTTTGGTAGACAGGTTTACCTGCAAACAATTAGTCAGTTACACCTGTCTGATATGAGAGTTTCATGAGCATAACAGACTTTCGGACATTTAACAGATAATACAAAGCAAAACAGAAATGGCTAGAGTAGAGGAAACTTAAATTTCTACATAGATTTCCAACAATAAGAGTAACCAATAGCAGGACTACAAGGGTTAAAACCACAGTGCCATAATAAATAAACACCCTCCCCAAAAAAGTCAGGTACGACATTGTTTGCCTCCGTATATGAAGAAATACCATTTAGAAATACAATTTAGAAGCTTCTCCTTGTACTATTAACTCCTCAATCTAACTACAAGTCACTTTCCTTGAAATCGTTTACTAAGAAGCTCAACAAGCTTCATCACTCTCCTCCTCAACGCCCGATGTTCATTTTTGCATAGCAAATGATCCAGGAACCATCTATTAAATACATGTAAATCACATTTAATGTCCACTCGTCATGTTTCATTGGGTCTGACTCAATTGGCCGAGACCGTTTTGCTGCTCAGGACCAGGACATAATGAACTCTCAGAGTGGGATGAGCAACCCGGCACACTAATTATTTCATGATTACGGCTGTGAACCCGGCCTACTGTATTACATGGTCACATTTGAATGAGGGAGGAGGTACAAGTGTTGAATATTTTCATTTTGCTGGTGTTAAGGACCGCAGCAGGCTCATAATTACAACCACACTCGTACACACTCCCTAATAATCTCATGTTTTAGAGTCAATTATTCAAAACTTACTTAACTCCCACCAGTATATGATGTCTTTTGTTCCCCTCTGATTTAAAGGGATAGTTTGAAATTTCAGGATATACATTTATTTGCCTGCTTGATTAATTGTTAGATGTAAAGATTGATACCACTCATGTCTGTACGGTAAATATGAAGCTACAGCCACAGCTTAGTACTGACTGGAAACAAGGGGAAACAGCTATCCTGGCTCTATGTAAAGGTAACAAATTGACTACCAGCACATCTAAAGCACCCTAAGTAGCTTATATTAATTATATGTTATATCTTGTTTGTTTAATCCAAAAACCACAACCCTTTGTTTTTCCACTTCAGTTGATGTACAGATTAAACAAAAGAGATATAATGTGTTAATAAGTGCTGTAGTCAGACTTTGTTACCTTTGGACAGGCTACCCGTTTCCCCTCTTTTCAGTCTAAATGCTAAACTAAGCTAAGCAGTTGCTGGCTCTATCTCTGCAACAAGCGCCTCTCCCAAAATGTCGAGCTGTTCCTTTAAGTTATTTATATTTATATAACAGTCAAGAGAACCATGATAATATTCCTACGTGAACTTAGTCATAATTTCTTCCTTTGTGTTGCTCAAACAAAATAATTCCAGCATGTACTGTAATCTTGATTTCTCCCTCCATTGGACCACAATCTGTTTCACATGCTGAGATTTTGATGAAGGAAAGAATTTGCCCTCAAGTCCAGCATTCTGTGTGGATTGTGTCAGCCGCAGACATTTGAGGAGAGGAAGAATGAACACAGTAGAAAGTAAACATCGTCCTACAAGCAGGTGGAACATTTAGTAAGACGCCTTTGTTACTAATCTGACTCAGTAGTTATTTTGATCAAAAGGTGGCGCTCTGCTCTCAGACAAACATAGAAGTGGTGTTTTGATTCATTTACAGGCCAATCTACCTGTTAAAAAGTATGTTACGATTTAATACAACTGTTCTCCTTTTCCAGTTACAGTATTTATTGTCAATTAAACCTGACTTGTAGTCATTTTGCCTAACCAAATTTTAATACCTAAGCACAGTCTGACTGAATGGGTCCAATATTGAGTTTGTTGTACATCCCAGTCAGAACTTTAGAAGACTTTCCATCACTTGGCTGACAAGTCGGTATGCATGATACTAGGGGGTCTCCAGTGTTTGTAAGGACTTGCATGTAATCACTTTTCTGTCTTTATTTATGTTTTTAATCTTAACTTTTAGCCCAGAAAAAAATGGGTGTTTTTGAACAATATGTGGAATTTTATCAATTTCATTGGTACTAATGATCCATGTAGTACTTTATGTGTGTGTGTGTGTGTGTGCGAGCAAGAGAAGACACCGATCTAACAGTCAAAATTTTGGTTATACTTAAATAATTGACTAAAAATGTCTCAAGGACAGACAACTTTTTTTTTATTAATGTTATTCAAAGATCAATTTTCTTGATAGTTTGTGTAAATGCTTTTAAACAAGGTTGAGGTCTTGGTTAACTCATTCATTGTCTCTGAAGACGCCTTCTTCATCTCAGCTACTTTTCCTATTTTCTTTTATATCTCGGTGCATTTCACTATTTCTGTTATTGTATGTGCCTGAATACATACGCTTGATTACCTCTGTGTGCTCATATGGAAGAGAGACAGTGTGTGTGTGAGAGAGAACTGTTTACTGTACATGTAATATAGAACTGTTTGTAAATACTTGACCTCACACTCATGGACTTTTGATAAAACAATAACTGTACAAAACGGCAGAGAATAAATCTATTTGGGATAAATCTTTGATTCGTAGGTCCCCTTGCAAAATTGCTTTTGTAACAACTTCAGGCCAGGATAAGTGCAATCATTTATGAATACACAGATAATGTGCACATTAAATCACAAGGTTTGACACATTTAAGTCAAGGTTTGTTGATGTGTTTTCATTTTCTTTTGGATTTGGTTTTTTTGGGGGGGGGTTTTCTCAAAGGAAAAATTGTAAAGCACCATCATCCATTGATACACAAAAAGCACAATCGATTATCTGTTTTTATTTTCACAAGGTCATTGTTTTTTTCCCCCTCTTTGACCGATCTTCTGTTATTGTGTTTTACCACAGACGATCGAACAACTCCATCCCTGAGCTGTACAGATTGTGAAAAATGTACATACGACAAAAATCTAGTTCACCCTTGCATTTTTTGTATGGAGAGAAATTACTTGTGCGAAGAGAGTATTTAAAATTTGAATATTTAGTAATATTGAATATGAGATTAAACACAGTCAATGTGAAAATAAGTGCTGAGAAATATTATTCTTCTGTCTCTTTGGAATAAAAGTGTTGAGTATTAATAAAAAATAAAGAAATCTCAAACTTATTTGTCTTGTTTTATGTTATCGCGTATTGTGTCCACAGGTTGGCAGAAAGCAACAGGATGTCTTACCCATGTGTCGTGTTTATATTTGACATTCAAACACACTGACTACATGCTGTAAGAGATCATATTATTATGTCCCACAGGTCATCGGGGATAATGGCTGCAGGCTGAGTGTCATCTTCTGCTCTTTCATTGTGTCTTTTGCTCATTGTTCTCCGTCTTCTCATCAACAGAACTCTTTTACCATTTGAGATTGATGTTACCGGTGGACCTCTGTTTTTTTTGTTTTTTTTAATAGACCAAAGAGAAAATGAAGAACCTTGAGAATAAAAGGTGGAGCGAGTGGTCGAGGGGGGAAATATATAGTGAGAAAAGAAGTGATGCAAAACTGAACTGAGCAGCAGAGATCAAAGCCCCCAAAAATCTCACTCCCCCTCACTTTTCAGCCTCTCTCTTTACTCTGAAAACCTTGTCCAGCAACAGGAGTTATTTAAAGAAACCTGCAGGTTGTAAAATGTACCGATGCCATGTGTGTGTAGATTTGGTGGGAGAATTTTGACATCTGCAGTCCTGGATGCTGAAACAAAACAAGGTGAAGCAGCATAAATAATATTTCACTCAGTTTTATCTCCTGGTTCCTTAAAAAAAACAAAAAACAGTCCACTATTTCCTGTCAGCCAATGTTTCTGCTTACTTGTTCACTCCTTACAGCGACCCAACAACCTCAGGATGCATTGCAACACATGTAACTACTTGACAATTAACTGTTACCTAGCAACTGGCTCTTTTTCCAGAGATGGGGAGGGATGAGGGGTAGTGTAGAAAGAGAGACAGAGAGATTTATACAGTATTCCCACAGCATCTTAACTGGATTGGATGCAACAATGCATTGACAATACAATACCAAAATGGAAAGTACAGCCTGAGCTTAACGCCCACACATAGCAGTGTAGAGAGGAGAGAAGAAGGGGAGGACGGGTGGTGGGTGATTTACAGATTACTGTATGATAAAAGGGGGGGGGGGGGGGGTGCAATCGCTGGGAAACAAAAGAGGAATTGAGAAGCAGCGAGTGAGATGAAGATGAGCGAAAAAAAACAAAGATGCCACACTGACTGCAGTATGTGGAGTTGTAGAAGAGAAGCAGGGAGAAACTGGTGGCTGCAGACACACTTGGCAAAGTTCTAATGAAGGCATAAAGTTTGGATGAATGTGCCCAAAACATGACCACACACGATCTCCATACGCAAACAAACAGCATGATTATGTTCGCAGACAACAGGCACCCCCTGCCGGGTCCATGGGGACCGATCCTGAGTTCAGCTGAGCAAAAACAAAAAAATCTCCATGAATCATTTGTGATGTCACGTCTGATTACGGCAGCAAGCCAGCACTGACACCATGTGGCAACAACATGTTTGGTGCACAGTATGGACATGGTTTCTCCCACACTTTTTTGTGTTGACGTGATGATAGATGCTACTATAAAATCAAATGTGAATTAAAAAAACATGAGGTACTGGGAATTCTTTTTTGTGTGTGTGATGTGTATTAGTCTGTTTTTTCAATATGTTTTAGGGCTGCCATAATGATTATTTTCACTATTGCATAATCTGACAATTATTTTCACGATGAATTGTTTTGTCCATAAATTGTCGAAATAATCTGAAAAAATTCTTATCAAAGTTTCCCAGAGCCCACAGTGACATCTTGCTTCTTTTGTCCAACCAAGAGTCCATAAAGGGGTGCTTGGGGAACTTACAAGAGGTATATTTCAAAAATAATTGAAGCAGAAGAGGCTGATATATCCTGATTCAAGCTTCAAACACACTGGATCCTACATTTCCCACAATGCAGCTCAATAACGTCTTTCTTTAGACCCTCTCCAGATGGTAAACCTTTTAAGCCTTTCTATAAAAAAAATACTTTTATGTCTCAAGGGCAGACTGTGTGTAAACAATAGTGGAGTGGCTCTATAACAGCATTTCCTGTCATATTTTTGTTCTGCTTTTATGCTGTTGTATGGCGAGCAAATGTATGTTATCTGAATAAACACGAAAAATGAAATAAATAATGATATGAATAATTACAGTTAAAGTATATAATAAAATAATGGAATAGTGACATAATCCAATAAATTAGAAAAATAAAATCAGCCCATTGAGCTGCTTCTTTTCACAATAACAGAGATTGTTGAACTTGAAACTTGGCATCAACATACTTGTTTATGTAAACAAAAAAGGAACCCCCCCCCCCTCCCCCACCCAAAAAACAAACAAACAAAAAAAACACGTGATAACAACTAAACTATCTCAATGAGATGACTCCATCTGCTGAGGCCATGAGATGTAGTCGAAAGCAAACTATCCCGTGTAGGGACTAGTTTTTGGTCAAGCTGCTGTTTACATTGTCAAGACTGATCCTTAAAGCTACAAACAGGAAGTTGCAGAAAGTGCAATAAGCAGTGAAACTGATTAAAAATGTAATATAGTAACACAGATTTAAAGTGTTAAAGAAGGAGTGTGTTTCTGTGTGTGTCCTGACATAAGAGCTGGACAGTGAAATAGTGATAATCACAATAGTTTATTAAAGATATTGACTCATACCATTAAGCTTACATCTATAGGCATATACAGTTTAAAAAATATATTTCTTACATTAGGCTATATAATATTTGCATATATTCTTTAGTCACAAACCTTCCCACTGTTGTTCACCTCCCTCTATTAGTGTGTGTCTTTCACTCTCTGAACCAGCCTCACCCCCCCGTTCTTCAGGACTCTCACCCGTCTCCTCCTCACCACCCGGCTCCCCCTCAGCGGCGGACCCGGCCTGTGGTACCGGGCCAGGGTCGCCACCTCTCCTCTCAGGCTCTGAGCCCGGCCGCCTCTCGCCGCCTCCCCCTCCTTCTCCCGGTAGCCGTAGTGACGTAGGAACGGTTCCAAGGTTGCTAGGCGGTGAGAGAGCTCGGTAATGCGCTTGCGCAGCAGGGACACTTCTCTGAACAGGTCGTTGAGGGACTCGGACAGAGAGCGCACCCTGCAGGACGAGCAGAGGAGGCTCAGCTTCACATTTATCAGAAAGAAACTATATATCTATGGTAAGAAATAATACGGAAGACAATTCTGCTAGAGCTGTGAAGAACATATGAAGAAAGATGTTACAACATCCGGGAACAACCGAGGAACAGTGTCATTTAAGCTAACAATTAGCAGATTGGCTAATAGAGCGGGATAATTGTCCATCATTATTAAAATAAAACGACACTCATTCACTCAAATGATATCAATGCAATAGGCCCAAAACTTTAGTCATGAGTACAAACAACAAAACGATTTAAATGTTCATAACTGTCATATTTTCTGTAGTTGTGAAAATCTCACCACATGGTCCGTTTAGTTAGCTGCTCTGGAGGTTTTAAACATGTCACATGATCTTCATCAGCAGATGGATTTTGCACAGTTGTCATGGAATTGTAAATGAACAAATTTTTTTGGGAGCAATTTCAGGACTTCTTGTCTATATTGACTAAAGTTTTGAGTAGCACATCTGCTAACAAAGACCATGTGACATGATCGAAAGCTTCAGGGAGGCTTTGAGTTTTTGGTGTTTTGTCAACTGCTGTTTCCAAGGTCAAGAAAACATCTCTATCTGACAGAAAAGCTGCTTCCAACATTTCTCCACACTGCCAGGAAAAAAAAGCCTAAATCCCCTATTTACTAGTTTACAGCTTAATTTTAAATATATCATGTCAAAAAAATAAAATCAATTAAAAATGAAAATACAATCAGAATCAGCCTCTAACCGACCATTTTGTGACATTTTGTCTTTTTAGATTGTTTTATGCATATGAATGAAATGTTGGTGTGTTTTTATACCTGCTTGCCTCAAATTATCCCATGAGGGTACAATAAAGAAGCATATTTGAACTGAAATAGCCAGAACATGACCTTGGTGTCCTCAATAGTAACTTCAGCTCTGGATGTCATAAATAAATTAAGAAAACAAAATGAGCTGAAATAACTTATTGACCTTATTTACAATCACTGCTAAAACATGACAGACCACCGTTTATGCAAGTGATAAATAAAATCTGAATACAGCAGAATGTTTAAGAATAAGAAGGCAGTATGGAGAGATACATGAATGGAATAAAAGATATCACATAAAAGCAAATTAATAGAAATAAAACCTTAACGATTGTTCTCCTTCTGCAGACACAAGCTGCTCATGCGGGACTAATGATGTAAAAGTCACAAAAATATCTTTGAAGAAGTGACGGATCAAAATAAACCAAGCTAAAGCTCCTTAGACGGCATGTTTTAGGATATATTAGGTGGGGGGTTGAAGTTACCTGGAATAGTCAGGCAGCAGTGTGCTGGGCTCAGAGTGCAGTAAAGTCTTGATCTCATTGAAGATGCGTTTTCCCCAGGTGTCTAAAACTCTGGTCACACTGCGCACTGAGGCCACGTTCACACTATCAGCTGAAACCCAAACATAACATCATCAGGCTCCGATTGAAAGAAAACGGCCAGAATGAGTCACCTATTATTAAAACCATGTGTGTTATAATGGTTTTAAGCTCCAAATAGTTACATCATCTCCTTACATTGCTTCATTTCATTCAGTTCACCAATAAATGATCTTTTCACAACTTCATGGACGTTTTTTGTCACTCAGTGATTTACAGGCCCCCCCGTATCTATAACACGCTAGAGATCAAACAGACGCTTGTGATTTACCTCCCTCTCTGTAGTTCCAGTGCCCATAATCCAGTTCATTCTCCTCGCTGTCTGAACGGGCCCCAGTTGCCATGGCAACTGCCATCAGCACCATCAACAGAGAGGGAGGGGCCATGACAAGCAGACAGATACTCCGCTTTTTAAAAAAAAGAGAGTAGAAGAAAGTTAACAGATAAACTTCTTGACAGTTTCTTTTAATGCAGAAGAGACTTTACAGTAGGAGTACAGTATATATTTGTAAATACTTGTACCCTCTTTGAGTGTTTTCACTTTATACTTCTTTTACTTTTACTCCACTACAATTATCTGATGACTATTTGTGACTTTATTGACTGAGATTTTACAAACAAAATGTGTAATAAATAAAATCAGTTTCAGAAAAATGATGCATTTTTACAGATTAATAAAGATGTTTTTCCTACTTTCGTAACAGCATTAAATGCACTCTACACATTAATTCATATATGATAATAATACAATATTATCATAAATATAATAACATAGCATGATGAATAGTTTTACTTTTGATACTTACACTGCATTTTGCATTTCTGTACTATTACTTGTAATGGAGTATATTTTACATTGTGGTGTTTCTACTTTAACTTCAGCAAAGGATTTGAATACTTGTTGATTTTCCTTGTGTGGGTGCCTTCAAGTCTTTAAACTTTACAGCTATAAATCCATAAATCAATCAAAGTACACTGTGACTACAACTACTACTACACTTCATAAGGTTGCAGGTGATGAGACAAAAAGTCCTGTGACAGAATGACCACAGTCCAATCTGACAAAACAAAGTACATTTTTTACTCCGTGACTGCAGGTTTAATTGGAAAAACAAGAGAGGAGGTGAAAGCAGGCGACTCAGAAAAAAAAAAGCAGGATTGCATCCATATGACAAAGTCTCTGTGAATCATATACTGGACAATAATGTGGCGATGACTCATTGTTGAGGTATTATAAATGCTTTCAGGGAATATGGATTTGGAGGCTGATCAAAGGCACAATGAAAAATATCCGTGTGCGATAATCTAATGCAGCTTGTTCCACATCTGGTCGTTGTATCAACACTGCTGAACAATCAAGCCACAAGCCAGCGTCCCTTCACTGTGATCATTACGGTGTGTGTGTTTGTGCTGAATTAAATACATGTTTTAACTTTGCAAACTAACAGAGTACCAGTAGAGGTGTCACATGCAGGCTGGAAACTGTTTTGGAAAAATTAGCAAATGAGCCGATACTCACCACTTGAAATGATGATGATGCTCCGCAGGAAGTCCTCCGATCTACTCTTCTTTTCTGGCCTCTCCGCTCTGTCACTGCCCTGCTCTTTTCTCCTTATTTCTTACCCCCTTCCCCTCCCTCTCTCACTCTCTCCCTCTCTCTCTTATTTTCTCTGATGCTGTCTCCACCCTCGACTCACAGCTATAATATAATTAGGAAGAGAGTGTAATGCTGAGCCACTTTTTAAAAAAACCCTCTTATCTTTACACCCGAACACACGCCCGACTCCTGCTCTCTGTCACACGCCATGACATCCAGCTGCTACCAGATGTGTTGCAAGTCCTCTTCTCTTAGATAAGTCTCATAATTTACCCTGTTGTGGTCTCTCCTCCTCCTCTTTACTCCTTTATGGAAGAGACAGGTATATGTGTCCAAGGCTATCATGTCTCTGGGCTGCAGGATCGTGTTTCGAGAGAAATATACGGTGGTCTCCTCAAAACTTGAGTTCTGGACCTTTTTCATCTGTCTCTGCTTCCCAACGTCTGCCCTTTACCCTCACAGAAGCAGCTCAGAGCCTCAGCACACCTCAGAGCCATTTGTTTTCTTTATAATTCTGCCACGTAGAAGAATGCAGAAAGATATTTTCGTAATATTTGAAGGACAGCAGCTAAGAATATTGTAAATCTTCCTCTTAAGGAGAACAAATTAAATCAGTAATATATTACAGAATATACAAACTTCTACGTTAAATACTTTGAATACAAGTAAAAGTATTTTATTCAAGTAAAAGTAGCATTACTGTAATAAATATAATTACTCCATTACAAGTAAATGTCCTGTATTTTACAGTATTTACAGTATTCAAAGTAAAAGTAGTCGCTTTAAAGTAAAGTTAAAGTAAATTTTCAAGCCAAAATACCAAACAGCTGATAATTAAAGGGACTCAAATGTAAGAGTTTGCTGCTATTTATGGTCTAAGAATATCGGAAATTGAATATTTTTGGGTTTACAACTGTTGGTCAGACAAAACAAGATGTTTGAAGTTGTAGTACAGTACTCTAGTAAAGTTCCGACTTACTGTCCATCACAGGAGACTTATCAAATCAGGGAATAATAGACATTTAATAAACAATATTTTCAAGCAAATAATGTTTTATGTGCTCCATTTACAATATGCACGGCATGAAGATAAATCTGCTAATCTATCAGTTTAGAGAATTAGGCTTTGTGTACTTAACTCCCCTGGAAAGAGGGGATATGAACTGGAATTAATTATTCTTTATTGACTGGAGTCCAGATGTTATTCCAGCTCTCTCTGTCTGTTTTCATGCTGCGGCTGAGGTGAGGTCAGAGTTGGCCACCAATACAGCCGGAGAGAAAATGGTAAAAAAAAAAAAAAATCAAGTGTGGAGACAGACTAAAGGAAGGAGGTGTAGAGAGGGGGAAAGACAGACAGACAGACAGACAGACAGACAGACAGACAGACATACAGATGAGGATAAAGATTAGTAAGTGCTGCACTTCAACATCTGCACGCTTTCCTGGCAGCATCAGAGAGTGATTCAACCGAGAGTTACTGCTGTGATGAAGCCACTATCCACAGCTGGTTCACATTAACAACAGGCAATTTGTCACCTTCAGCTGAATTCCAGCTTCACACACACACACACACACACACACACACACACACACACACACACTGCGCGAGTCTTTCCCGTCTTCTTTTTAAAACCACATGACAAGGAAATGTGTGCTCGCGGCTCACACTTCTGATTCTCCAACACTGTCTCACTGTGGAGGAGAGCCAACATTGCACCTCACTTCACATCTGAGGCTGACGTAAGAGAATAATGCAGCCAGAAATACTCACAGTACAAAGCAAGTTAGGGGCCAAATCTGTGGATCTGTCCTTGCTGTCAGGCTTTAATGTTAAATTTAATGTATCAAACACAATTTTAGATGCTCTTGTCATTACTGCTCTGGCCCCTTAGTTCACTGTCCACATGACTCAGTGTCCAGAAAAACAGTAAACTAACATTTTGAGGAAGCGACTTTGCCAGAAACAGGAAGCGCAACATTGCAGTTTATGTACCAACACAACGGAGAAACACTGAGTAGATATGAGGAACAACCTCAACCAAGAAGACCATACACAACGCTGCAAACCCCCCCTGAAATCACAAGATGGAAGCTCAACAATTTTGGCATCTTTCTTTCTTCTCAGCCTGGATATTTGTCTTTTTCTTCCCTTCTGTATACTCAAGACTGGAAACACCAAGTAAGCCATCCAGACTTGTATTTTGACTGTCACTGTACTTAGAGCAAAGAGAGACTTGTGGATCAGTAATTTCATATAAATTACATATATTATATATTTCATATATGGATAAGTAACTTCAAGTTTGTTTGTAGCCAAATATGACGATATACAGTATGTGTTAATGATTATGAAAAATTGTGAAATGATTTTTTTAAATCTATAAATGTCATAATATAGTAAAATGTGTCACTTGCCCAAAATACATCGTAAAGTGTTCAAATTTAGTCCTACCTCCTACCTAGCTCTACTATTAACCTCGGCGTTATGTCCCCTCACAGAAATACACCTGGAAAGCACAGTCTTTGTGGCCTTCGCAGGCACTGAGCTCAACATTGAATGTGAGTTGAAGATGCCAGCAAACCAAAGTAGCGACATCCTGACCTGCTCCGATCCTTTCCACCATCAGATATACAACTGTGACATCCCTGCGACGGCTGGCCAGCCAGAAGTTTTTAAACGGAGACTGCAGCTGAAAAAACTGAAGAGTTCGGGAGAATACTCTTGCCGATATAAAACAGCCGAGGTGTATTGGTTTCTGCGAGTGAGAGGTGAGCACAAAAGAAGAGAATCGGAATGAAAGATGGAACTGCCAGAACCAGGTTTCGTATTTTTCTTCAGTTTTGTCTTATCTTCAAATTGGAGGTGATGACACGGTGTGAGCTGTCTGTTAAAGACTTTATCTCATGTTTATACAAATCACATTAATGATGATTTTGTCATATCAGAAACCTAAAAAAAAGTGTCCTCAACAGTGAAGACCTACTGGATGTGGCACAATGAGTGAACAAAGGGGGGTCGACTGTTATACTTTTAACTTAATGCCAATGAGGAGAAATGTTCTTACTGGTAGTCTTGTAGTAGCACTGTTAAGTTTTCTACTTTTGTTGTGTTTCATATTTGCAGCAGTATGTTAACAAGCTAGAATACCTTTGTTTGTTTGTTTCATACTTAATTTGTTCACAAACTGCTAAAAAAAACAAACCCATAAAATTCTAATTTAAGTTAACATCGCCAGCATTTGTGGATTTGCAGCCATTTTGACAGTCGTTTGTTGACATTTCTGTAGTTCTTTTTTTTTTGGGGAGATATCACAGCTGTCAAAAATATCTTTCTTGATAGTTTGTTTTGACTCTGTTGCTGGTAACAATTGATTGAAATGCTTGAATTGCTTGACAGATGAGGAATTTATCAGCCACCCTCTGCTGTCCAGTTGTGATGCATTCCTGTCACAGGCTGACATTGAACAGTTTGTGTTTTCCAGATGATGGCTACAAGGAGCTTGTGATCTTCGATTACACAGAATTCATCATAGTTGCTGTCTTCACTGGTGTACTGCTGGTTTTCAGTGTGGTCGGCTCAGTGTATGTCTTCAGAGGACATTGGGTAAGATGTGCCCTGCTCATATTACTTTGTTACAGACTTAAACTTTGGTGTCATGAAGCTGACAGGCAGAGTTATAAATAAGTCCTATCTTTTCTATTTGATTAGTCGATCGACACAACATTAACAGACCACTAGATTGTTGATTAATCATTTAAGTAGGACCTAATTATAAAGAAAAGTGTTAAACATTAAATAGTTACAGCTTCTGGCTGGACAAAACAAGCAATTAAAGATGTCAGCCTAGGATTTAGGAAAATGCAATTTTTTTGACTGTTTTCTGATATTTTATAAACCAAACACTAAGTAAGTGGCAGAATAATCAAAATTAACCAATAGTTTCAGCCCAAAAAAATCTGGTCTAGGCCCAGCATCAGATATCAGCTACTTAAAATAGCTCAATCCCTGCTATATCATAAAGAACATTTAATAAAACACATTTTCAGGAAGAATCCTGCACAGATTTCAGCTAAAATTTAAAGTTTCACCGTTTTAAGATGTGGGCAGCTAATGCTTTTAAAGTGTTCTCAGCTGGAGTTGTGTTCTCTCGCATCAGAAAGTTCTCTGTTACCTTGTTGTCATCAAACCTCTTCTAACAAAAAATAAATAAAATACCCAGCCTAGATACACCTACAATTAGCAACCACAAGTCAAACATTCCTTTTGGAAGTAAGATAATTGAACAAGTTGTGTACCACTTCTTAAACTCAAAGCATTACTTTGACAACTTTTCTCTCTAGATTTCAGCCTCATGACAGTATACAGTATGAGACTGCTCTCATTGAGGTCCTGAATGATATTCATCTATACTTGTGCTGCCTTTGACACAGTAGAACATATAATGCTACTTGACAGACTGGGAAACTGGGACAAGTTTTACTTGATCTTCCTTGGCAACCATTAACATTTCTACATGTCAGCATTCACTCACTGTTACTTCATCCATGGCTGTGTTCTTTTCATAGCTAATGTCTTATTCTGTTATCCAGATTAGGTGCAAAGATTTCAGTTCAGGCATTTGACAGTTAACTCTGAGTCCAGTCATGAGAAAATTTACTGCACTCAAGACTCAATCCTCATGTGCCCTGGTCTAGTTTGTATCTTTTTCAGATTTTTATCTTGTATCAATTTTAGACAGAACGCGGAAGAAAACAAAAGCAGAACAAGGAAGTAAGGAAGGAGAAAGAGACGAAGGAAGACAATGTGGAAGCAATAACAGCTCCGTCTACATCTTTCTATGCTGTAAGCAACTTTCTACTCATCAGTATGACATTTCACTTAAATGGTACCACTTCATATATGTCCTCTGCCTTCCCTGCACCTTTTTATTCATTTTTATATTTCTTGGAAACTGACATGAGATATTCTCAGAGTCTAGAGCCTCGGCCCAGGTCCATTTATGATGTGCTGGACCGCTCAGCTGTCAACACAGGACCAGACCAACGCAAAGATAAACCCAAGAAAAAGAAACCCCAAAATACGGTCAGTGCAAACCTCAGGTGCTTTGTCACAATTTCTGTGGAAATCAATGAAACATGCAGTGACCTGTCCTATACTTCCTCCACAGATGATGCAGACCACACAACCCCAACATGAAGACGTGTTTGAGTCTGTCTATGAGAATTTTTGAATCATAAATAAACTTGTTCCAACACATTGGGACATTTATGTCAGTAGCTTACATTAACTCAGTTTGCTCTGCTGTGCCATTGTCACCTCTTACCAGTGGTATTTAGATTCTTCAAAAGTAAAAGCACCAAAAACACAATGTAAAAATACTCCGTTACATGTAAATGTATGTACGTTTAAAAATACATAAGTATTATCAGCGAATGTACTCACTATCCAGGAAAAATGTCATCAATATTACAATATAATGTATAAAACGGTTGGAGTATTATTTTTTATTATTATTATTATTATTATTACAAATGCTTTAACGAGTAAGCAACATTTTAGTTTCATTTTAGTAGAGATTTAATTTTACTGTGAAACAGTGTATTAGAGATTTTTGAAATGTGACTCTGCAAAATAACTAGTTATTATAGCTGAAAACAAACGAGGGTGAGTAAAAGTTTTAAATAGCAAAAGTACCTCATAATTAGGTTTTTGTGAAGTACAGGCCTACTTGTGTATATCACCTTTGTCACTTTCCACCTCTGGCTGTTACAGACTGTAAAAAAACAAACAAATAAATCTGTTCCTGTCAATTGTCTCAGTGTGATTTATCTATGGTCTTGTTTATATCTGGAAAAATAAATATATAAATAAAAAAATAATTAAATAAATTTTGCATTTCTGTAACATCTGTCCTTATTTGGACATTTCCTTCTATGATAAGTACCACCCTTTTCGGTACAACGACCAATGAAATTGTGAGTTCCAGATTCTACGAGCCAATGCCAACGCTCCCGACAGTTGGACTTCCTGGTTTGTTTTGTTGCGTTTTTCTGCATTGATCATGGCTGCAGAGGGCGATTTTCTGGCGAGATACCGCGCCGTGTCTAATAAACTGAAAAAGTAAGCCTTTGAGTTACATTCGTTCAAATAGAGAGAGGAATAAATAGCAGAATTTGCGCGCAACGTTACTTGGCAATAATGCTACAGATAAGTTATACTGCTAGCGCAAATAAGCTAGGTTAAGCTAGCTTTTAGCCTGTCACTGTCATTACTGTCAGTGCCACATGACGTTATTTAGCCTTATGTGTGTATGTGATGTAATTTATAATGCAAATATAATGTTGGTAGATATTGATTGTTTACTTCAGGTTAATAAATAATAGTGGATGTGTTGTTGCGTTATTCGACAGCTAAAAGTATCCGTAGCTAGCTACAGTTAAACTAGCAAAACACACATTCATTCATTCATTCATTCATTCATATTTAGTTTGCAAACTAGCAAATTGTGATATTCCAGAAAATTGTGAAGCTTATTGTTCCTTGTCGTAGGCGTTTTCTCCGAAAGCCCAATGTAGCGGAGGCGAGTGAGCAGTTTGGTAAGTCTCTCTGCACAGCCTGTAAGGACACCTTTACACTGTCAAACAGCGTTATGGAGAATATATTGTAATCAAACTGTTTCTTCAGTTTTCCTCGCAGTGAGTTTCTTGTTTTTATCTGTGTTTCAGGTCAGTTAGCAAAAGAGCTGAAGCAGCAGGACTGCCTTCAGTATGCTGCCTTCTGTAACCTGGCCATGGCTCGGTGAGTGGACATTTTCTGTACACTGCTTTTGCACCAGACTGACCTAAAGCATCTCCATGTTAAGTCTGCTTCACATACTTTTGGTATGCAGCCATGCAGTTTCAACCTGGCTGGCCCCTTCGTTCCAATTATGGAAAATCTTTATACTAAAACATAATACAACTACAACAGACCATTGTGTCATACTGTATTTCACACAATCCCTTGCTTACAACTTTATGGTAGCTATTTGGGAAAGCCCATTTTCTGTGTTTGCCCCATGCACAAAGAAAGATATTATTTTCCCAATTTGCTGTGGAAGAGCTTTACTAGCTTGCACAGAGCGCAGACCGGTGCAGCCCCTTGAAACGTCAAAGTCATCGGTGAGCCAGACCTTGTCACCCATTATCAGTGACCGAACTCATTAATGTTCTTGTGACTAAAGCAGAGCAAATCCCTCAAGTCAAGTTTCTAATTTTGTGGAAAGGTTTCTTAGAAGAGTGCAGGCTGTTATACTAACGCATTAACGCCCATGGCTTTGGAATGAGAGGTTCAGCGATCAATATGGGTGTAATGTTCAGGTAGTTGCGGCCAGGAACTTGTGTTTTTAAACCTAGTAATTGAAATTTGTGGCACGTTAATCACAGTTTATGGCTTGAACAGATTTCACATCAACCTCACCATAAACAATAAAAGGAAAAGATGACTCGCAACAAGCTCAAGAGGAAACTTTGCGTGAAAGCCTTGATGACATGGTGCAAGAAACTTTTGTAATTGGACAATATGGTATCACCATATCAAATTTTCATTTGGTAACTAAATAGGAGTATTATTCAGTGCCTTAAACACAACCTGTATATTACATGTAAGACATTTCTCACCACTGATCACATTTTGAAGACTTGGGGAAACTTGCATCATCATCATTAAAACCATCAGAAATGTTGTCTGTACATCATTTCACTTAATTTATCAAGTTTCCATCCACTTCAAGCGCATCATGTCACATTTGGGATTCTTGTTGCTATGTTTCCAGCTTAGTAAACACTTGATTGGTCCAAAGAGAGTGCTACATGTTAAATGTTTGGTAACCAATTCGTCAGATCAGGTCGTAAAAGCACAGTCCAGTGAGTGACGCCTCCTCACTGGTTTTTCATGTCCCATACAATAAACCACCACAGGGTGACAGTAATTGGTAATGAGCCCAGGGTTGACTGTTGACTGTTGATGGTACATCTGCTGTTGTTAAATGTCCTAAATGTCTTGACTCCAGGTGTGAGCAGACTCTTTTCAACGCTCCTGGAGAGGCTCTGGCGTTAACTGATGCCGCCCGCCTCTTTCTCTCATCTGAGAAGGATAACAGGGCGCTGCAGGCCCCAGGATTTGATGAGCACCTTCAGGCTGCACTCAACTGCTACAGTTTTGCCATCAAGGTACACTATGAGTCGTGGTTTTTGATGACATATTTAGTGCATGAAACAACAGTTGTGCTCTGAAAATGTCTGGAAATTTAGAAGTAGTAGTACATTTGATGTAATATTTGCAGTGTTTGTATTGTGTCCTACAATTTTTGTGGAATATATAAACAGATTAAGGGCTTGCACATTTCATTAGAGACAGTAAGATAATGCTGATGTACGAATGGTTACAGGTGTACATTGAGATGAACCAGCCTGTGATGGCAGCCAGCCTGTGTCTAGAACTTGGCAATGCGCTCAAGGTACCACTGTGGTTCAATGCTTTGATCAAAAAGACACATTATTATTAGTTGATATAAAGTTGATATACTGTAATTTAAATTACGTGGTAATCTCAGCTCCTCCTTTGGTTTTAACAGGAGATGAACAGACCAGGAGAGGCTATTGTTCACTATCAGAGGGCTGCAGAGTTGCAGACACAGACTCCAGTTGAAGCTCTGCTGTCAATGGGTGAAATGGCCACATGTAAAATTCTCACCCGTGAGTTCAGTTTGTCCATTTACGTCTGATATGTTGATGCTGTGTGTTTTATGTGCGTGTATGATTTGACCTGATTTTCTGCTGTTTAAGCTTGCATGCCTTTTGTTTTTTGTTTTTTTTTTGCAGGTGACTACGATGGTGCTTTGTCAGTGTTTACAGAGATGCAGCTGATGTGCCAGGAGAAAGGACTGCAGCTACCAGGCACCAGCACACCTGTTGGTGAGACTCAACATTTATCTACCTGCCTAAAATAATTTTATGTATGAATGGATCTCTAGTGATACAATTTTCTTTCTTTTTGTTCTTAATAGAGGCTGAATGCAATAGGTCCAAAACAAAAGATGTAGGGATAAGAAAAGAGATCAAAAGCTGGATATTTAAACCAACTAAAAAAGAAACCTGGATCAGTATTTTAAGGCAGTGTCTCTTTTTCTGCTTTTATGTCATTGTTTATGTGATTACACTGACTGGAAAACTGTATTTTCTCTTCTTTTTTTTTCTGAAAAAAAGGTGCATTTCTGGATATTGTGGCAAAATGTGAGATTTCCAGAGTCCTACTGCTGATGTTGCTTGAGGTAAGCACTTTTTTTTCCTCTCATAATATTTTTATAGAATTTTAGACAACTCAACAAAATAAATGGTGGAAACCTGGAGAGTGCACAACAGATATGACAAGTTCAAAGAGCACATCTATGATAGAGGAGCATATCATCTTGTCTCAATCGTCCCCTCACCCCCACTAGCCCCATCTACAAGCTAGAAGTCCATATATATAAAAGGGTATATCATCCCTGGAGGAAAACAGAAGTAAGTTAAAGAAGGGGGTATGGAAACAGATAAACAGAAGACAGAGACAAAAGACAAAAGATGCATATAGACCAGAGGGTTGGGTTCTAGGTCAAAATTCAGGACTAAGGATAAGTTTAGGAAAACATCCTTCCAGTATTTCTCCCCCGACATGTCCAGAACATGTGGTTAAGGCAAGCCTCACCTCTTCTACATTTGTCGAAGCGGGAAATTACCATTTTGATTGTATATGTAAATTCAAGATATTGCAAGAAAAATCACAATATCTGTGTAACTGAAGTAGTAAATACACCCTCAATTAGGGAATTAAAAAATGTTTTTTTAATCCAACAGAATTGGTTGGATTCCTAATTTCAAAGCTGTGTTTTTAACAGGGTTTTATAGATAGTTGTGATGAAACACTGTGTACCCTGCGCAAAGTATTTTTTACCACATGAACATGTGCCAATACTTCAGGGTCAAACAGCCATCAAAGGCCAACAGGTGAACTGCCAGAAAGCAGAAGTTACATCTTAAGCATTAAAAGAAGGAAACACCTCCATATCAGCAACGCAACAGAATATATTGCATTACCGATGCCAAGAGTATCACAATATTGATTATTTATCCCACATCTGTACATTATTTTCTGGTTTAATGGTCCAACCTTTCTGTTTTCCTGTGCAGCCTCCGCCTCAGAAGCTCTTACCAGAACATGCTCAGACCCTGGAGAGATATGCATGGGAGTCTTTTGACCCTCACAGCCAAGGTGAATACTAGAGGTCGACCGATCAATCGGTTGGCTGATTAATCGGGCCAATTAATGTCTTTTTGAGATAATCGGCATCGGCCGATGCCTGCGCTCACAAGGCTGATAAACAAAAAATGTATTTTTTTTAAAATTTAAAATAAGTGCAGAGTGCAGATCTACAGAGAGCAAACAGAGACAATGCACATTTTTTTTATTTTCAAATACTTTTCTGTGTTCAAGTGAATATCTTAGTGTTAAATAAATGTTAATTTAAGTTCAGCAATTTTGTGTCTTGTTTGTTATTATTATTAAATTGTTGTATTT